>PVIU01011630.1:0-63820 GCA_004026605.1 Ondatra zibethicus
GGGGGGGGGGGGGGGGGACGACTGAATGCTGGGAGAAAGAAGGCAGGCAGAGAGAGCTGCCATGGAGTCGCCAGAGTCAGACATGCTGAATCTTTCCCAGTAAGCCATGAACTCATGGTAAACACAGATTAATAGAAATGGGTTAGATCAAGATGTGAGAGTTGGCCAAGAAGAGGCTAGATATAATGGGTCAGGCAGTAATTTAATTAATACAATTTCTGTGTGGTTATTTTGGGGGTTAAGCTAGCTGGGTGCCAGGAACACAGCCCACTCCTCTTACTACAATATTTGACTAGTTGCAGTCTCTTAGCTCTTAGCCTCAGTACTATATACTCATACAGTACCATATACACTCATGAGCAAGTACCCAATGAGTTTAAAGGCCATTTATCAGACATGAGGACTCTACTCTGCTAACAGGCTAGGCTGCATCATTGACACTTACTCAGAATCCTCACATTCTATAAGTGCAAAGGTTAATATGGCCTCAGTAAAAAAACAAACAAACAAAAAACTTAATAACAACAAGACACTCATTATGAGGGAATCAGAGAAGAAACTAACAAAGTAGCAGAATCATAAAGCAATTAAAATATTGCCAAGCAAGGTGATTCACAAAGTGCTGTTGATATGTATATTTGGGAGATAATGTATCTCACTGCAAAATAATTGAGCTCTATCTTACATTGCATAGCAAAAATAACTTGAGCTAGCATAAAGACGTAAGTGTAAACAATGAATCTAGATTAGGCAATGGTTTCTTAGCCATGACATGAAAAGCACAAGAAAAAATTAATTTTGTTCTACCAAAACTTAAATCTTTGTCTATCAAGGGATACCACTAAGAAATTTTTAAAAAGACACTCAGAAGAGAGAAGATATTTGAAAACCATGTATCTGATGTGAGATTTGCAATCAGAATAGATGAAGAATATGTATAACTCAGTAATAAAAAAATACTCAAAAAACGGGCAAAAGATCTGAACTGAGATTTGCTCATGAAAGATGTACAAGTGGTCAAGAGGCGTATGAAAAGCTGTTCAACTTCAATTCGGAAGTCAAAATCAGATTTAAACTACTATGTCACCAGGATGGATGCAACCAAAAATCAAATATGAACTTGTGGGGATATGGAGACTCAGAAGCCCTCTTCACTCCTGGTGGGATGTAAATGCTTCAGTCATTTAGAAAACACCTTTATGCTTCTCAAAAATGTTAAACAATGTTGCCATATGATCTGTAATTCCAGTTCTATTACAGTCAATAAAAGCAAAATCATATGCCCATGTAAAAACCTGTACAAGACTATCACAGCAGCACTATTCATAATCAAATGGCTATATAGCAGCTGCGTTTACTGAGAAGCACTGGCTCCCAAATGTACCCAGAAGGAAACTAAAAACAGATAAAAGCCAGACATCACCCTCCATTTTGTGTTTGTCACTTTCCTTACTTTGGCTGAAGACTCAGAAATCAGTCATTGTCCTTAACCTTTCCTTTGAGGCCACCTTAAGATTCCAAAAGCAGAAAAATCTCTTAGAAGACTTAGAGTGTCTCTAAGTCACACACACACGCACATGCATACGCACACATGTGTGCACTCTGAATACAGATGAATTACCCACAAAGGCAAGACTGTATCATGGGTTGGAAATGATCTTGTAGGACCCAGACTGTCCTCACAAACAAGACAGCAATAGGACTTCTATGAATCACACTGAGCAAGCAGAACTGAGACAATCATCAACTGGCCCACGCCCTGACACTTGCCCAAATTCTTCTTTCATTTAAGTCTAAAGCTCAACTGGTACCCCAAAGCTAGACTTGGAGTCATTAGGTTCCTCTATCTGTGCCTCTTCACAATGTGGCCACAGAATAAATCTTTCTCCACTTTTCACAATTACTTGTCTTTTAAATATTGGGGAAAGGTGACAAGCATGGCTTTTTGTGACTATAGGAGTTTATCCTAAAAACTGGTTACAGTGATAGTAAAAAGGGACGAGCTATAGAGATGGCTTAGTAGTTAAGAGCACTGGCTGTTTGTTCTTCCAGAGGACCAATGTTTGATTCCCAACACCCACATGGAGGCTCACAAACATCTGTAACTCTAGTTCCTGGGGATCTCACACCCTCTTCTGGCATTCCTGGGCACCAGTCATGCACATGGTACACAGACATGCATGCAGACAAAATACATTTACACATAAAATAAATGAAATTTTTAAATATTTAAAATGGAATATAATAAAATATCATTTGGCCATAAAACAAACAACAAATATCTGCTTTAATATAAATGAACCATGAAAGTATAAAGTAAAAAAAAAACTGACAGAAAAGGTCACTCATTATATGATGCCAATTATATAAAACGTTGCTAATAGGGAAATCCACAGAGATATGAGGTATATTAGTGGCTACCAAGGACTCGAAAATGGAGAACAAGGAGTAACTGCTTCTGGGCATAGAACTTCTGAGATAATAAAATGATCTAGTATTATTAAGTAGTAGTAATAATTGTATAATGCTGAAAAACACCAATGACCACCAAACTGTAGTCCTTCAAAGGGTGGTTTATGGTATATGAATTATATCTCAACAGAAATAAAGAGGAGCCAAGCTTGGTGGTGCGCGCCTTTAGTCCAAGCACTTAGAGGCAGGTAGACACTATGAGGCCCAGGACAATCAGGGGCACAAAGTCAGACCCTACCTCGACATATACCCAAATAAAACACAGAAAATGAGCTAGAAAGCTGACTTAGCAGTTAGAGCACTTGCTGCTCTTGCAGAAGATAGGGATTCAGTTCCCAGCACCTACATGGTGAATTCCAGTTCCAGGTGACTCAATGCCCTCTTCTGGCCTCTGTGGGTCCCAGGCATTCACATGATGCACATACATGCATGCAGGCAAGACACTCATACATATAAAATAAAATAAATAAATCTAATTTTTTAACTAAAGATTAAAACAAATAAAGAAGAAAGCTCTTTGGGGATTATCATAGTGAAATCCTAGCTATTTCACCACAGTAAGTGGCATCAGGCTATATGACTTACAGAGTAATGGAAGAACTGCACGAAACAATTAACTAAAACCCAACGATCCCAGTTATGCACTGGAACATTGTAGTACACCTATTGCCAAACAGCAGCAAGAAAACAAAACACATATTCATCACTCTGCATATCTGTAACTAATCATCAGGCTCTCTGCCCTGAGCCTGGCCACATTCACAGACCTTTTCCCACCAGTCCCATGTACTCACTACTGACTTATTGTAAGCGACAGCACAGAGTTCTTTCTGTCTTATCTATTATATATGCAAATATTAGTGGTCTGTACTTTTAGTAGTTTTATTAATTATGAAATAGTTTCAAACATATAAAAAATGTTAAAAAAATAATTTTAACATATCACCTACTTACTCAGCTACAGAGGCAAAATACTATAAATTCAATTACTAATTCACTTGTAATTATTTGTTCTTTTAGAAAAAGAGATTGATAGTTCTACTCTTACTCTCTTAAGCATATCTTTACTGGGCCTATGTAATTGGCTCCTGGAGTAATTGGTGCCACAGTTCACAAGGGAGTTTTAGGCAACCCCTGACATGTGATGTTTACCACCTATAAAATCTCTGCCATTCTTGTTTTTAGCAAAAGAAAAACTCTCCCATATTTCAACAGCAACAGTTATGGGAAAAGAAGTTAGAAAATGACTAAAGGTTTTCTTTCTTCCAGAATCTTCATTCTCTTAGAGACAAAGGCTATCTTCCTTTACTTGTCGGCTCAGTTGCATCTCATTTTAACATCAACCCATTTTTCAAGGCATTTTCACAAACAACATACCATTAATTCCGCGAGGCCGATGCAGCAGCTATGCTTGTACCCATTTTATAAACATGAAAGAACAAAGTGATCACCAGCACATGATGGTGTGGAGCAGAGCTGGAGGCCTTTGATACCCAAGTTCTTAGTGGCATGGCCTTGGACACTTTGCCTAACCTTTCTGAAGAACAAAAAAAGATGATAATGTCTAACTTATAAAGTAGTTTAAAAATGAGATTATATGACATACATAAATGACTTTACACAGAACCTGGTATAAAGTAAGTACTAGTGAGTATTAGCTGCTGCCACCCTTGTGTTAATTATGCAAGGACAAACAGCTCTGCTCAGGGAGCCAAGACCAAAACTAGGTATTCTTCCATTCCTGACAGCATTGTTTTTCCCCTCCAACAGTCTGTGACCTTCCCATCTCTACAATTATGCTACCATTACCATACATTGTCTCCCCCTTTTTCAGCTAAACACTATAGTGATCTTAGTATCTTAAGAATCAAAAGCCAATAGCAATTGTAACAACTGCTAACATATAAAAGGAAAGCCAGAACATGTCTTGTGCCCCTCTCCCCCAAATTAAACCTTAGCCATATTTTTACACCAAAATATCAACTTACATGAAACTCACGGGGCACGGCAGCATGGTAAACTCAGGGGGCACAGCAGCATGGTAAACTCGGGGGGCACAGCAGCATGGTAAACTTGGGGGTCACGGCAGCATGGTAAACTCAGGGGGCACAGAGCATGGTATACTCAGGGGGCACGGCAGCATGGTAAGCTCGGGGGACACAGAGCATGGCAAACCCAGGGGGCACGGCAGCATGGCAAACTAAATCAAAACCCAGACTACAAATCACCCAGGTTCTTCAAAAGATAAAATTACAAGTGAGGGAGGAGGACAGGGATTTAAGTGTTCTTAACTCTCCCCAAAAACCAGGAGATAGTGCAGCCTCATGTTCATCTTCCTGAGGAAACAAATACACTAGTGACATAACCAGAACATTTAAGAATATTTAGACTTTAGAAAATTTCTTTGTAAATCAACAAATTGACATTTTAAAAAAAGATTAACAGCATGTAACCTTCATACTGCCTATGTTATGACCTAATATAAAATTCTTTTTCCAGAGAGTATTTACAAAGATTTACAAGTTGTTTTTTATTTTTGTTTTGTTTGTTGGATTGGTTGGTTGGTTTTGGTTTTTGAAGACAGGATTCCTCTGCATAGCCCTGGCTGTCCTGGAACTTGCTCTGTAGTCAAGGTTATCCTCCAACTGCCAGCCTCTGTCTCCAAGTGCTGGGATTAAAGGCCACCACTGACTGGCGATTTACAAGTTTTTAAAACGAGTCTCACCCCCAAATCTGTAAGAGATGGCTGACGCAAAGATCAAAGGATAGAACAATAAAATACAAGAGAAGTCACAAAGGAACATGTACATAACTGAAGCTTAAAAAACTTCATCCTTTCTACAGGATTAACTGTAACAGGAACTAGATCTAGAAGCGGTCTATCCACTGTGATGGAAGATGGAAATTTCCTACTTATCAAGAAGTAGTCATCTTAAGGAGAAATTAATGAAAATTAATGTGACATCTCAATATGGGCATGAATTATAAAATCAGTCATTTCTATACTATTCTCCAGATATCTGAGACAGCTCCCAGGATGCATTACAATTTGTGATGGTTTCAATATGAAGTGTGTGCAACAGACTGGTGTTGGAAATGACTTGTCTTCAGCTGGTGGTACTGCTTTGGGAGGCTGCGGAAACTTTGTGGGTGGATATAGATGGAGGGAGCAGGTCACTGGGGTATGACTTTGAACATTACAATGGGTCCCTAGTCTTTTTCCTCTCTCTGCTGACTGTCTGCCATGAGATGAGTAACTCTCCTCTGCCACATACCCACTGCCACAATATCCAAACAACCATGGATGGAACCTATGAGATCATAAGTCAAAATAAATCTTTCTTTATCAAAATTGCTTCTGTCAGGTATTTGGTCACATCTACACAAAGGTATCTAATAAATAAAAAGAAAGAAATTAAATTGGGAAAAGAGAAAGAAAATGAAGGAAGAATATTAAGACTGAATCAACAGTAAATTTACCATATAAACCATATGTCCCAAATTCCCAGACCATTGTAAGGGAAAAACCACCCATTCATCCCTGGGCTCTCTTCTAGAGAGAAATACCATCTGTTTCAAGAGTTGTGATCACTATGTAATATACACAAGCTGATCAAAGGAAAGACAGCTTTTCCTGGCACCAAGCTCAGGGGCAATTTTCTACAAGGGTTCTAATATTAGCGATGCTGAAAAGCAATACAGGGGAAAGAAATAACAATAGCTCATCTTCATTGGATTATTCCCCCCCTCCAAGTCAGGCATGTGTTAAGCTTTTTCCTATGGAAACTCAGAAAATGCTCTCATCTTGATGGAAGTAGTTACAATTCCCATTACCATCAATAGATGAAAAAGCTAAAGCACCAACAGGTGAAGCTACCTGTAACCAGGAAGCAGCAGAGCCAGAAGTCATGTTCAGGAACTCCATCTCCAGAGACCACCACCTAACCCTTCAATCATTCATCCTCACCAATAAGGCAAGGACATGAGCATCTGCCTTCAGCTAGAAGTACTATTTGTCTATCAAATATTAGCTTATTTGTGTTGAGTGTCAGTCCTCCAGATCAGCTGTTTATAGTTCCCGTAGTAGCAGTAGTAACAACACTAACAAGGGCACTGTGATAAAGGAGATAATGCCTCCACAAGAACTCCACAGTAAGAAGAGTAGTGAATTTCACAATGCTGTTTATTTTAATGACTCTCAATAAATGTTGATTGCATTATACTAAAGAAAGATCTGTAAGAGCAATTTTACCCCTCTAAAACAATGTAGCCAACACAAATAATTCTCAGATATTCTGATTTGATCCAGGTAAAATCTGATTGGCTTTAAAGCAATGTATTGAGTATGTTTTCAGTAATTCTCCAGGAAATGATAATTCTGATTACTAGGTGTATTTTAAAAAAGTAAGTAACAGCACTGAAAGCAGATATAAACTTGCTGAGTGAAGCTAACTGATAACATGATGATAACATGAGCGTGTGTGTGTGTGTGTGTGTATTTCATAGTCAATCAAGTTTGGAATAATAGTTCCTTATAAAAATTAAGAAATCAATAACATATCAAAGTAGGCAGCCAATTTACCTTTCACAGCTGCTAGCCAAGAAAGTAAACGGCAGCAATTCACCTCTGAAAACAATTCTGAGTAGTTACCAATTAACTAGCAATCAGTTCATTCACAACATTCAACAACACAAAGTGTTGCTAGGAATTGAACACAGGACCTTGTACATACTAGAAAATGTTCTACCACTAGGCTACATCCTTAACCCTTGGTTTATGTTTAAAACAGATTCTCATTAGTTATGCAGATTGGCCTTGAGCTCACTGTAGAGCTCAGGCTAGCCTCCACCTGGCAATTCCCCTGCTTTAGCCTCCTAAATTCTGAGACTACCAGGCTTGGCTGGAATAGTCATAAAATTTTGACACTGAAAATTTTTAAAGAATTTCAAAAATTCAGCACAATTGTAAAATTATCTCAGTTAAAGCACCTATAGGCTATTTAACTGACTTCTGTAGATATCTAGTTATTAAACATGTTAACTAAATATCCAGAGATGTATGTAAAAATACATAAGAGCTTTGAAGTAGATTTCATTGACCTCTAAAAGAACTAATTAGCAGTCTTCCAAAGCCATCCCTAGTTGGTGTAAACATAACTACAACGTCAGTATATTAAGGCCATGAAAAAAACAATTTTTAAAAAGGGCAAACAAGTCAAGAGGACAGTGAACAAATATGAATAGTAGAACTTTAGTAGGGAAAACCCAAAATACAATAAATATTTGCTAAGATTATCAGCTTTCCCAATAGTCAAGGCACTACAAACTACAAGTTACCATTTTCAACCAGCAGATACATCCAACTAGAGATGGTTGAGCTAACACACAGAGCTAACAGAGGTGAGGAAAGCAGCTGCTATTACATCTGGGAGTGGGAATGTAAATTAATGTAGCCTTTGGGGGTACAATTTGAATGAACATCAGGTTTTATATGTATATATCCAATAGCCCCTTGGGAATGTTCTCATACATGTGAAACAAATACAAGTTTACTGAAATGTATTTTGCAACAGAAACACTGTCTATCTTGGGAAGGCAACATGGTTCATCTGGTGAAGGAGACTGATGCCAAGCCTGAGGACCTGAGATTTCAGTGGAGACTGACACGGAGAGAACTGACTCCAACAAGTTGTCCTCTGACTTCCAAGAGCATGCCAGCACACATGTGTGCCCAACACATATAACAAATGCATACAAATTAAATAAACATTTCTAAAAAGCAGGTATTCAAAACAAAACTTTATCTTATTGTTCATCAAAAGGGTATTGGTTAAATAATAACATAATATACATTCAATTGTAAAGTTAGGTAGTCATTGAAAAGATAAAATGACTTCTCCATATTCTAGCATACAAAAATACTTATGGGTGCAAAAAAGAAAGGCCAATAACTTATAAGGTATTTTTTGTGTGTCTGACTGAATGTGTATGTGCTTGTGAATATATGAGCAACATATGTAACAACAGTAATCTAGAGCAGTCAAGAGTCTTTTGATTCCAAAAGCCAGACACCCAATTCACACTAGCACATGCAAATTAAGCAACCAAATAGCTCATTCAACTGAAAATAATGGGTAAGTCTTATTTAAGGTTCAACAGAATCCAAAAGCTCCAAAGATTCTCTATGCTTATGCACACAAAAGTATATAAAAGGGTGAGTGTGTATGAGGGAGTCTCTGGTTCAGTCAGTCTGTGTGCTGGCCTCTCGTAGTGTACAGATCTGAAATGTTTAATATTAGGCAGAACCTAGTTGGAAGAGACAGGTCACTAGGAGACATGCCTTTGTCCCAGGACCCTTCCTCTTTTTCTGCTTTCTGGGTGCCATTCAGTGTCCAGCTCTGCTCTGCTATATGACCCCTGAGAACATGACCCTCTGACTCACAGCAGCCTAGAAAGAACAGACAAAAGGCTAAGGTCTAACACCACAAGTCAAACTAAACATTTTCTCCTTTAAGATGATATTCTCCTTTATTTTGTCAAAGTGATGGAAAACTATCAGCCTCATTCTTTCACATAGCAGAAGTGTAACCCTCATGGTACTCGTCTGTCTTCATTCAGTTCAGCAACTCCAATGAGATAAGTCTGGCTCCCTCATCCTAAGTGATTCTGAATCACAGGCAATTACACTAAAACTGTTTTACTCATATAGCCATCCACTCTGCAATAATCAATATGTCCAAGGGAATGGGGTATTATGGAAGATCATGCTACCACCTAAAATAAAAAAATAGAGAACAGGTACTAAGAGAATAAATTAACATATGTTATGTAATTTTACTACAATTTCACTTCCTAATTCTATGTACTTTCATTTATTTGAAGTTACTATTAGAATGCAGTCAAGTAGTATATATATATATGGCTTACTTTTTTTGCTCAGAAGGGAAGAAAGTATTATGTGGTAAAAATAAAGCCCAAGTTCCAAAAAGTGAAGGACTAATAACTATAGAAATACAACTAATTGAAAAAATATATTTCCTCACCTATAAATAAAGATCTACGTGTCCATGGTGATTTGAATGAGGATGGCCCCCATAGGCTCATGCTTGAATGCTTGGTTCCCAATTGGTGGAACTGTTTGATAAGGATTAGGAGGTGTGGCCTTGTTGGAGGAAGTGTATCACCGAGTATGGGTTTTGAGGTTTCAAAAGCCCATGCCATTATAATTAGCTTTCTCTCTGATGTGGGATTTCCCTCTATATGCTGTGATTACCATCAATGAATGAAGAAACTGCCTTGGCCTGTTGATAGGGCAGAACTTCGGTAGGCAGGGAAAACTAAACAGAATGCTGGGAGGAAGAAGGGCAGAGTCAGGGAGAAGCCATGTAGCCCTGAATGGAGATAGACGGATGGAACTTTATCTGGTAAGCCACAGCTACACGGCAATACACAGATTAATAGAGATGGGTTAAACTAAGATATGAGTTATCCAATAAGAAGCTACAGCTAATGGACCAAGCAGTGATTTGAATAATATAGTTTCTGTGTGTTTATTTGGAGGCTGAGCAGCCAGGAACCAACAAGTGGCCTCCTACAACATCTCTCTGCCTCCAACTTTCAGAAAAAATGTAAGCTCTTAGCTACTGCTCCAGTGACCACCTGCCTGCCACCATACTCCCTCTGGAACTATGATCCCCAATAAATGTTTTTTTTATAAGTTGTCTTGGTCATGGTGTTTCTTCCCAGCACTGGAACAGTAACTGATGTGGTGATCTAGTTCTGCATACGTGAGCTAAATTTAATAACTCCCCAAGATTCCTTATCAAAGCAATCATTAGAAGGGCAAATAAAAAAGAAACACAGACTTAAATTTATTATCAGTATTGATAAAAGGTAAGTGAAGACCTCCAGAAATACTACAGAAAACTTCTCAGACATCAAAAAGTCTCCACTGGTATCCCAAAGCCCTTTACTCTTGTTTTTCTCATCCTATAATCTTACCAACCAAGTCCTTTAAGTAGAAAAGTTCTGAAGCGTTTATACCAGAGCAAATATTTACTTTCTGCAAGTTTCAAATATTCACTCTACAACAGCAAACTAAAGCTTATTATTTTATATAACACTATAACAGAAACATTAATAAATTTGTCCTTTAATTGATCTGAAGATTATCATTCAGCACCTACAAACTCCTATTACAAAGGAATCTAACAATAAAAAGTTGTGTTCAGAAACTATAGAAAGAGCTCAGAGGATAACAGCACTGGTTTCTCTTCCAGAGCACTCAGATGGTTTTCCCAGCACCCACATTATGGCTCCCAACCATCTATAACTCCAGTTTCATGGTATTCAATGCCCTTTTCTAGCCTCTGCAGGCACCAAGGCAATCACAAGGTATCCGTACACACATGAAAAACACTCATACACATAAAATTAAAATAAATAAATCTTTTGTTTAAAGTTCTATTTACCCACATATAAAGGGCTTACTGTTGTTCAATAACTCCCAAGCAGGGCCTCCCCATTTTGATATTCACCTCAATAAAGAAAATTAGTTCTTTAGCGGGCAGTTGTGGCGCACGTCTTTAATCCCACTTGGGAGGCAGAGGCAGGCAGATCTCTGTGAGTTTGAGGCTAGCCTGGTCTACAGAGCTAGTTCCAAGACAGCTAGGGCTGTTACACAGAGAAACTCTGTCTCAAAAAAAAAAAATCCAAAAAAAGGAAAAGAAAAGAGAAAGAGAGAGAGAAACAAAGAACGAAAGAAAGAAAGAGAGAGAGAGAGAAAAGAAAATTAGCTCTTTTATGGTGAGGCAAAGCCACGTTCTGTTCATTTATGGGGTTTTTGGGGGGATATAGGAGTTGGAATCATTTATGGGTTTTGTCGTTATTTCCTAGTCCCTCATACAGGGCTCTATGACTACTTTGAAAGGTAACATGTCACTTTGGGAAAAGCCACAATAACCAAAGAAGTTATTTCATTTCATGTTCCAGAAAATATATCAAACCTCCATTATATGCCTAACTACCTAACCCCTTTTTCATGTACCATGGAACTACGCCATAAGCATCATTCCAGATCCTATATATTCTAACATAAGTCCACTTCCTCCAGGATGTCTACGCAAACCATGCTGGGCTCCAAACACCATCAGTAACAGCTTTATAAACATACCTTTGACTAGAGAACTATGAAAGCACTAAAGTACAAAATAGTATAAAAATCATCTCTCCCCTGTGCAATTTACAAGTGGGTTAGAAGGAAAGGATACAACTTAAAACAGAAACAACCCAATAATCATTTTCAAAGAAGTGCTTAAAATGCATGTTGAAATATATACTCCATATGACACTTTTGCACTGTTTTATATTATTTTTGATTTCTATAAAATTTAAAACAAAAGAGACTGCCTTATAAAGATTATAATCTTTTTATCCTTAAAGATTTACTTAACTGCATCTATGTCTGTGTACTATGAATGTGTCTGGTGCCCATGGTGGCTAGAAGAAGGCATCAGAGCCACAGGAACTGGAGTCCCATATGGTTGTAAGTCACCATATGAGTGCTAGAAATTGAACCCAGGTCATTTGGAAGAGAAACCAGCACTTCACTTTTAACCACTGGGTCATGCCATGCCTGATGATAATCTTCTTGATGGACACGAACTTGAAGAATAACTTTATGGTTCCTCATAGCACCAACAGGTGTTCAATGAGAAGATACCTTCTCATGTGAAGAATACAGTTTAAAACCAAACTAAAAAAGCAGTAATGATCAAGATCTTAGAGCCTTTTACTCCCATATCTCTAAGAACAGAGGCAGAAAGGAACATGAGTTTGTTTGTTCAGTCCATGACAGGGGCGCTCTATACTAAGAATATTAACTTACCAGGCTCTCAGATTTCTTTTTCTTTGCTTTTCAAGTTTTGAACAGCACTTCTAGCTATTGAACCCAAGGCCTAACACATGCTTAAGCAAGTCCTCTGCCAGTGAGCTATATCCCTAGCCACTGCCACCTTTTATAAAATTGAAATAAGGTTTTGCTTAGTTGCCCAGGCTAGTCTCAAACTTAAAATCCTCCCATCTCAGTCTTCTAAGCAGCAGCATGTATTAATTACTACATACAGCTGTTCCAGACAGTTCAGCATCACCCTTTATAGTCAATGGATACACCATAAACATGTTCTCCAAATAATATTCAATTTTCAATTTACTAAATATCCTGAGACCAATAAAAAGAATCCCTAGAATATATTATCTATGAGTATTCCAGAAACACACACACACTTTGGATATATTCATAAGTAGCACTATGAGTTAATCAATGTCATTTGCTAAAAATTTTGAGTCTAAGAATTACAGGGGACAAAATATAAAACATGAACCTTTTAACTCATCTTATACCATAATATGGGTAACAGAATATATAAGTGACAAAAATTCATACATTTCATACAGTATATGTGTGTATGCATATATAATATCAAAAGAGTGAGAAACGTAAGAAGAGCTCACAGAAGGAATATGTTACCTTTATGTTTTAAATTAATAGGAACTGAGAAATCTGGGTGAAGTTCTAAAGAATAGGTGTAATTCCAGGAGTACACATTAGAATTAGGGAAAATAGTATATTAAAAAAAAAAGAAAGAGCATATTGAGGGGACAATAAGCCAACAATTTCATTTCATACATTTGATTGTGGAGACTAATTGACAATAAAGCCAGAGAAGAGAGTGGTGCCAAACACTGGCAAGCTTCAAACGCTAGGCTGTGCAACAATGAGGACCATGGAAGGCTTTTAGCAAAGCTAACAAAAGTAAAAATTAGCATGATGGGGCTAGGGAGATGGGTCAGCAGGTAAAAGCACAAGCATCCATGCCAAAATCCTCAGCACCCATGTAAACAAACACCAGGTTGGCATGGAGGCCTGTGGAAGAAAGCTAGGTTGGCCAAGTACTCTGAGAAACCCTGTTTCAATTTATAAGGAAATGGAGGTTGATCAAGAAAAATACCAGATATCAACTTCAGGCTTCTGGCCTCTACATGTACACATTGCACTCATATACATGCACAGATGCATGTGTTCACATATACATACACTCACATACAGGAACACTATGAACATGCCCCCAAAATATAAGGATGTGATTTTACAAGAGAATTAAGCAAAAACTAAAGGAGGGGCTGCAAGATGGCTCATCAGGTAAAAGTACTTGTTGCCAACATTCCTGGAACTGACATGGTGGAAAAAGAAAACCAACTCCTAGATGTAGTCCTCTGACCACATGTTGGTGTAGGAGGTCCTTCTGTCTATGTGTTGCTTTCATTGGTTAATAAAGAACTGCTTTGAGCCTATGGCAGGGAAGAACAGAACGGGGGGGGAGCTAGGCTGTATGCTGGGATAAAGAAGGACAGAGTGAGAGATGCCATGAATCTGCCAGAGACAGACACTGGGAATTTTACCCAGTAAGCCACTGCCATGTGGCGATATACAGATTAATAGAAATGGGTTAAATAAATATAAGAGTTAGCCAATAAGAAACTAGAGCTAATGCAGCAAGTAGTGATTTAATTAATATAATTTCTGTGTGATTATTTCGGGGCTAAGCTAGCCAGGTAGCCAGGATGAACAAGTGGGCCCTCCTCTTACAACATGTAAGCACAGGCACAATGTGCCACATATACCATATGTAGACATATGGCATACAACACACATAAATAATTTTTTATTTAAGATTTAGTTTTATTTTATGTGTATGAGTGTTTTACCTGCATGTAAGTGTACTGTGTGCATGTTTGGTACTTAGTGGAGCCCAGGAGAAGGCACTGATTTTCCAGGAACAAGAGCTATAGAAAGCTGTGAGCTACCATGAAGGTGCTGGGAACCAAACCTGAGTCCTCTGTAAGAGCAACCAGTGCTTTTAACTGCTGAGCCATCTCTCTGGACCTAAATAAACATTCTGAAAATAAAAAAAATAATCAAAGAAAGAATTCACTATGGATTACAGGACCACTTTAATACTACTTTAGTGATTAAGCATGAATTAAAATTAGAGTGGGAAAGAAGGAACAAGATAAGCCCACAGAACTCAGAGAGTTTTTAGTATGTCAAATCAGAGTCTAACACTGCTGAGATTCAGGTGCTAATGGGTATTTAAGGAAGCAAGGAAGCAATTCTGAATCCCAGCCCATTCACTCTCTCTCTCTCTCTCTCTCTCTCTCTCTCTCTCACACACACACACACACACACACACACACACAGCCTTATAGCCTCATCCATACTTTTGTAAAATTGGGGGAGGGCCTGAGGGAGAAATCATATATAAAAGAAACCAAATAATGTAGAGCCAGGCAGTTGTGCAACAAACAGAACTCAAACACCTGTAAAGGCCAAAGGCATTTGCAATCACATCTATTGCAAAATGGAAAAACTGCAAAACCAGTCATACTGCGGGCTTGAATAATGACATCAGATATATCCATTAAACTTGGCAAGAGGGTAAAACTGGATGAATGGTGTTATTGAGGCCCCTGTCCTCAACATTAGAGGAGATGATGGATCCTTTCTGGAATTTGGTGAAATCTGTAGACCCTCTCCCAGAGAAATTATAAGCTCACAAGGTTCTACTTATAAAGTGTTTACAGACTAACATCAATCTAAAAGTATTAACCCATGAACTCCAAGAACCTTTGCTATGTAGTAACTATTTTTATCATATATGCCATAACTTTAAATTTTTAACAGTAAATCACATGTCTATTTATGATACATATATACTACATAGCAAACTGATAAATTATGTGCTTTATAAAACATATACAAAATATAAATTTAAGAATCTTCAATTATAACAATCTACCAATTTTTAAACAATTACTTTACTCATTGAGTCATAAAAGCTATGTACCATTTCTAATAAATGCTATTATCAATTCCACTACTTTTTAACAGTACTACAACTAAACATGTTTTTTTTTGTTTTGTTTTAAACAAGATTTTTTTGTAATCTTGCTTTCGTACTTTCTTTAATACTACAGCTTGAGGCTCTAGCCCTAAATTCAGTATATTCTTATAATAAATAACTATTTTGCTTGGTTTTAATAGCACAGCTGAAAAACATACTTTGCAAAGATGAATAAAACCCAAAGAAGAACTCCATTTGGCTTCACTGAATAAAACATGATATTCAATTGCAATTCCACTCACCATTTATGCAAAGACTTTTTGCTGAAAATCAGCTACTGCATTTCCATATTTCCTGATGGCAATCAGTTGTTCTTACAAGCTAATCAGATGAAATTACCTTTTTATATTTTCAGCAGATGGGCTCAAAACCACTAAAACGTCTCTTTTACAAGGTTTTTATACAGGTTAGAAAACTTCGTTCATGAATTCAAGGGTTCGTGTAAAAAGTTCTTCAAATTAACACTCATCATTACCAGCAATTAACTACAATAGGCTGGAAATGCTTCCAAACACCATCTTCAATATCCTCTCTCCACAGCACTGAACTCTATTTCCTTCCAAAAGATAATTAGTTTTTGAGTCCCTGTTAAGAAGGTGCCATTACCAAAAAGGAGCAGATTCAGTGTGCTTATTTGATGGACTGCATACCACATACAACCATGTATCACAGAAAATGTGATACAAAATCAGCAAATCATATTTGTCTTTTTATGGACAAAGTCATTATTAAGTTAGACAGTTCTTAAATCTTTTGCCCTAAGGTAGCCAGTCAATGTCTATGAACTACAGAGCTGCATGGTGACTCTCTACTGTAATTCAAAGTGGTGTCAGGAGTCTATCTACCACATAAAATAATAAATCTAAGATTCTCTTTACACAAGCTCCCTAAACTGCACAAAATCACTAAAGACTAAAAGTGAAAGAACTTGCTCACAGATCTCTAATGCTCCTCCCATCTCCCAAACAATATGCTGCAGATCTGATTTTAGAGACACTGTGCCTTACAACTGATTACACCTAGACAACTGCCTTTAAAGGTACTCCAACTACATTGAAATCATACCTATAAAAATACCAATTTGGCAAAAGACACAAAGCACAGCACATTCTGTGAGCACAGCTGTCTTCAACACCATCTCTCAACGGACCCCTGTCTAAGGGCATCAACTAATCAACTGAGTACACAGAGCTATAACAAGGTCCAAGCTTCTTATTTCAAACTATATGTATTTATGTATGTGTGTATGTGTTTGTCCATGTCACAGTATCAAGTGGAGGTCAGAAGATAATTCGGGGGAGTTGGTTCTCTTCTTCTACCGTGTGGGTCCCAGGGACTGAACTCGGGTTATCAGGTTTGACAGCAAGCATATCTACTTACTGAATCATCTCAACCACCCAAAATGGCCTCTGAGTGCACCAAGGTTCTAAAACTTAATGATATATCCTAACCCTTAAATCCTTTTTGGAACATAGTAGGGTATAAATCATGAAATATTGAGAGCTGGGTGTTTCCCACTTGTATGACCAATATCACTTATACAGTCAGGTGTCTTTATACAAGGAGAGGTCATTTTTGAATTTAAAAAATGCTATTGCACAAGTTTAAAAGTGTCAAATGAAGCCAGTGTGTTAATGTAGCACAGGCCTTTAGTCCTAGCACTCAGGAGGCAGAGACATCAGAATCTCTTGAGTTCAAGCCAGCTTGGTCTACAAAGTTAAGTTCCAGGCCAGCCAGGATTACACAGTGAGACTCTGTCTCAAAACACTAAAATAAAAAGATAGATAGATAGATAGATAGATAGATATGATAGATAGATAGAAAAATGAAAGGAAAGGAAAAGAAAAGAAAAGAGAAAAGAGAAGACCAGTAAACTAAGGGCTGGAGAGACTTCAGATCATTGGTTACAAACACTGAGGTGTCTTCCAGAGGAACCCTAGTTCAATTCCCAGCACCCACATAGCAGGTAAAAACTATCGGTAACTCCATTTCCAACCCCCTTCTAGCCTTTAAGTGCCCCAGGCATGCATGTTTTGGGTGGCTGCACACAAACATACATGCAGGCAAAACGCCCACACAGAAAAAAATAAAAGAATAATATTTTTTTTAAATGTGAAATGAGCCGGGCGGTGGTGGCACACGCCTTTAATCCCAGCACTTGGGAGGCAGAGGCAGGCGGATCTCTGTGAGTTCGAGACCAGCCTGGTCTACAGAGTTAGTTCCAGGACAGGCTCTAAAGCTACAGAGAGACACTGTCTTGAAAAACCAAAAAAATAAGATAAAATAAAATGTGAAATGATAATGCACAACCTAGAAGAATAGCTGCTGTTTTAAAAAAAATAAACAATTTAAGGTAGCATGAAGATTTTATTCTAACTTCTATTCAAAAACCACGTGATCCGTTTTTTAATATACATAAAAATTAGTGAATAAGTTCCCAGCATATATGGAATCATTTCAAAACTTAAGAAAATATAAAATTTGGGGAATAAAAAATGTGCCAGGAAAAGATCCACATAAATTCAGAAAATTGACATTTCTCATTCTCACCCAGATATTACTTTCTACTTACCGTTCCCACTGTCTCCTCTCATTGAAAGCCATTTAGCATCACAAGACTTGATGTCTACTTCCTGCTCCCACACAGGTTGACACTCTCCTCGTCTTCACACAGTTCCCTTCATTACATCCTATCAAACCCAAGCTTTCCTGCCCTTGCTTCCCTTCCATTCAATCTTTCATTCAATGCTCTCCTCATCCCACCCTCACAGAAATCAGGTCCGGGTTTCAGTGCTCATTTACCACCAAGTCCACCATTAAATCTGCCTTGAACTCGCTCTCAAACAAGGGCACTGCTCTCTCTTCCTGGACCCTCCAGTCCACTACTGTCCCAGCAAGCTTCTCACAGCACTCATCACATTTAATTACTATTACAGGTATTGTGTTGTCTTATCACTTCTCTTAGGTCATAATCGTCTTAAGAATAGAATCTGTATCTTATCGTTTCACTTCCTTATCTTTTAACAGCACAGCACCTTGAACAATGTACTCGTGTGTAACTATAGCTTCAGTGGATATCCAAGTAACTACTCAGAATCAATTACAGACTTCCTGAACCATCTAAGGTAGAAAAGTAGTATAACTGGAAATTTGTAGAACAAATAACTTTTCCCTGATTTCTTCCAATCAAACTTGCCAAAGTAAAGTCAATGTTATACATTACAAAAAGCAAGGACATTTTATCCTTCAACTATCTGATCAAATAGTGTGATATATTTAAATATATACACAAACAATGAAATCTATGATTGATAATAGAAATATATAAATATTTCAACCATATAGGCAAACCAAAATTTTAAGATACAATATATTAATATGGTCAGAGTGACCATTCAAAACACACTGCAAACACAGAGAGTGATCAATTTGTTCCAAATGAAAGAAAATACCTTAAGCTTTATTTAAACACTATCAAAACTTAAGAGGCAGAATTTTATTGCTAAGACTCCAAAACCAGCCATTCAAAGATAAGCTTCCCTGGACAGAAGCACAAAAGAATCAACATTACTAAAGTACAAAGGTGAGACCAAAAGCACAAGAATCTTAAAGCGACACTTTCATTAAGTGCCTGCTGTCTGCAGGGTTACCAGAAAGAAATAAAATTGCAGGAGTCTCTACAGCATCTGTATGGAACCCAAGGAAAATCCAGAAAGAGGGCTATAGAGTGTGGCAAATACTCTTGGGTAGATGCCAGTTTAAAGGTATGAATGTGACTTCTAGTTGGCTGTCCTAGGCTCAAATGCCATTCTTAGCACCCACAAGCTGTGTGATCTTACACCAGCCACTCAACTTCCCTGAACCTTATTTCCTCGTTTATAAAAATGTAGTTTGTAGAGCTAGCATAATACCTGGCTTAGAGACAATACTCAATAAATATTTGCTGATTCTGAATGAGCAATACAAAAAAAGCAAGTATTCCTCTCCAAATATTTTTTTTGAAATTTTTGAGGGGAAATGGTATTAATTACTTCCTGGTTAAAATTAATTTGACTCTCAATATTCGTGAGAGACTGAATCCAGAAACCTGTGGAGATACCAAAATCCATGTTCAAGTGCCATCTATAAAACGGCACAATGCTTCCATGTAACCTCTACTCTTAACCCTTTATAGCACTACTAGATTACTTATAGAACCCTATACAATATCAAGGCTTTTAAGTTTCATCATACTGTATTATTTAGGGAATGATGGCAAGAAAAATCTGCACACAGTCAATACAGAAACAATTTTTTTTATATTTTTCCTCTTCACCCCCACCAGTAATGGGGAGTGGACGTAGGTCCCATGTAAGCTAGACAAGCACTCTGCCACTAAGCCCTTTTGAATATTCCCTATAAATGGCTGGCTGGTACAAGAATAACAGGGGGCAAACTATATTCCTTCCTTCCTTACCTCATAGATTACTTCAAAGTTTACTACAATTCCTAAAATTCTAAATCTCAGTAGTCAAAAGCTGGGGCGTGGACTTAGGCATCTCCTCTATAATATTAAGGAGGTTATTCTAAATAACCCTTAAGTATCTTCTACTCTGAATGCTGTGGTTCATTCAATCTCAAGGATTTACCAGAGCAATTAAGAGGGAATGGAGGAGGTGGAGAGAGGCAGGGAAAGAAAGGATGGACTGTATAGAACAGTCACTGAGGCTAAGGGAGTGGAAATCAAATGTAGAATATGCCAGCTTTGACACTGTTTCTGAAGATCATGAGAACATAAAAGAAAAGGAAACACAATTTAAGTAAAGAAAATGAAACATGGAAGCTAAGAAGCAAGATGCCTCTGGGTGACAATGTTTAAAATCAGGTCTTTCTACAACCCTGAAGCAGACTCTGGAAGACTCTAACACTGTCTTCACTCCTGCAGCATGTACATAGTTATAAAGCGTTTCTACATGCTATCTACAGCAAATTTTCTGGAATGGGAAGTAAGAGACTCCATTTAAATGTCTTAGGGTTTGATAAATTTGTAGAATCTTCACTAAAAACATCAAATAACATTTAGAAAGGGTTTTTTTCTTTCAGTAGCTATGTGTAGAATAAATTAGAGAAGCAAATGCATGCAGGCAAATAGCTCTAAATCTGCAGATTAGAACTGTAGCACAAAAGAAAAAGTGAAATCTGACCAACAGTTCACTCAGACCCGCACAATGACTCCTATTACTCCACATCCAAATGACCAGGGACCAGATTATTCAACAAGAAAAAAAAGGAGAATAGTCAAAACAAAAGTATGAAAAAAAGAATCAGACATGGTGATGGGTTAGGAGTGGAATGTCCATTTACCAACTAGTGTTAATGCTTTACTACATGCCAGATCATAGCTGAACAATGCTGCGTAGCTTAATTTTTAAGAGCACAATGATATAAGTACATTTTCCATTTTTAAATATGAAAACCTTTAGTTAAATACCTAAGGGTACATGAACTGGGAATCTGGAAGAGCCATGAGCCAACCCGCCTCTGACTAGAGTCAAAGTTCGACTTCTAAAACAACCTTTAAAATTGTCTCAAAGTTACAAACCAGTGGGTGAAAAGCTACAAACAAAAAGGATTAAAAATAAAGCAGCAGGGTTGTTGGTGAGAAATTTTGGTGGGTAAAGGTGCTTGCTGAAAAGGCTGACGACCTGGGTTCAATCTCCGAAACTCACATGGTAGGACAGAACTGACTCCCAAAAGTTGTCCTCTGACTTAAAACACATTTGTCACAGCATGAGTGTGACCACACACAAACACGAAAATAAATGTTTTTTAAGGCATCACTGTGGGAACATTGGATAATCTGCCGTTAATAGGATTCTGACTCTGCTGGTGGGATTACACCTCTATTCTTGCACCTGTTTTTATCAGTTTGATCTCTGTTCCTAGCAGCAGGACTCAAGGCCACTCAATAATATCAATGCCCCTCCTTTCCTCACAGAAATATGGTATGTGGGGGCAACAGGGCAGATTATAACTAAGGTGAGCGTAACTAGACTGATTAATTTCAAGTCTTCTTCCCAAACACTTTACAGAATGACCACGTCTATTTTGGTATAAGCCACTTATCATTAACTATGACGAGTACACTAAGAAAGCCTGTCACGTCAAAGACTCTCGGAAGTACTGTTCTGTAAGCTGAACACACTGATACAGCTCTATAATACCAATACTACAAGGCTGAGGCAGAAGGATTCAAAGTTTGAAACCAGTCTGGGCAACTCATCACAAATGCCTCGGTCAAGATGAGAAAGAGAATTGGGGGCTCAGCCGAGTGAAAGATGGCTTGCCTAGCATTGAGAAAATCCTGGGTTCACCACTCCTTATCACAAAATAAATAAGAAAGTAAATAAAAACACTCTGCCATGGGTGTGTTCAGGGAGGAAAGGGAGATGCCACCTCCTTTACTCGCACTAGCAGAACAAGATTTACACACTGACATCAGTGTTTAATAATGGCTTCCTGTATTATGCTATATGTCCAGTGATAGTATAAGATAATTATTTCTATGCTCTGTAGTAACTCAAATACCATACACTCATAAACCATTTCCAAAACTATAGTAGGTTATAGAAAAAAAAAGTTGTATATCCTTAAATTAAGTAACTAATAATAGTACCCAGCTGGCACCAGGCCAGTTTATGACCCAACACCATATAATAAGGAACAGGCACACAGTCTAACTAAAAATGCTTCAACATCACTTCCAAGGGTAAGATCACAAGACCTATCCTCAATGGCCAGTGAGAAAAGGGTGACTGATTGGTTAACGGGACAGAAGCATTCCTATGGTCTAGCCTATACGAATGAGGAGCATTATAAAAGTAAAGACAATTCTGTACAGTTCTGTAACCCAGGCCCGGTACAGGGCTCTGTCGTCCGATCCTGAAACTCGAGTATTTGACCCGATAGCATGCCCATCTCAGCAGCTAGCATTTGCAGGGAATGTAAAAAGCACCCACCACAAGGACTGTGGACCTCTGCCAGAAAAGTGATAGCTGGCCCCCGAGAATGACTGTGGTTATCAATGCCAAGACAACAATAAGCATCCTAGGGATCTCCTCTATCCATCACTTAGAGATTCTACTGAGTCTTACGTGCTCAGGCTGACCTTCCACACTCGTCCTGAAACCTAAGATGGCCACAGCTTAAGCTCTGTAAAACACAACATCCAACAACTGGACTCCTTAAAAATTCTGGAGCAAACGGAAACAAGAACAGAGGCAGGGTTGCCCCAAGAAAAGGCATGTGAAACTGGTGACAACTGAACGAGGGGAGCTAAATGTCCTTGAGAAACTATTAGAACTGCAACCCGGAATACAATCTGACTGGAGAAAGGATTTTTCCAGGGATGTCCGATATTGTCTCTCTCCCACTCCGCCTTTCAGCACCTCTCCAGCACCCTCAGCACTCACTCAGCATTTAGTCCTGGAGAAGATGGCTCACAGGATTAGCAGAATCAGGAGGACATGCAGAGAACATTCCATCCTGGGAACAGCATAGTTAAGTTATTTAGACTTGTTTACCATCCTTCCCTATAGAGTTAGAAGCATGAAATTTTGCCAGCATTTTCACAGTATACACCAGTCAGCACCATAGCAACCTAATCCTCTGCCCACCAAAAGATCAACACATCCACAGAAAACGGGAAATTCAGCAAAAATACAGAGTGGCCCTAGACTCCTGAAGCAGTCAACCAAATGTCTTCATCTTTACATCGCACCGACTTCATGGTGCCCTCACAGCTTCCTGGCATAAGCAAGTTCTTGGGATTGTACAAACTGCTGCTTCTGTTTCCAGCCCAGATTTCTAGAAATGAAATCCTGGAATTGAGGGAGAAATGAAAACAAATGTTGGCAGAAAGAAGGAGAAAAAATGCATTGTCTATATAATCCCAGTTTAAGTGAACAATCATTAGTTCCATAGAGCTTTTCTTTTTTCTTTCAGTAAAACCGCTTACCCAAAATTGTAGCTCTAAAAACATTCCCTTGGCTTAAACCACACATAAAAAAGCAATTTTATAGACATAGCCCTATAAATTTTCTCAGAAATAAGGAAGAGATTAACCGTAAATTATGTAAAAATTCAAGCTTAGCATCTATAAACCAAAGTTCAGTGTGGATTAAATATGTGTAATAGATTTAACGTAAAATGTCTGCAAAAATCAAACCAAATACCGATGCTTACAAGTTACGGGCCTCTCTCTCTCTCTCCTCTCCAAACTCCTGAAGTCTGAATAAGAAATGGAGAGAAAACCTTGCCAACTTCAGGTCACAGAAACAACTCGGCCCTTTCTGCAAAGCACGGGAGGTGAAATAGAAGCGCTTCCACTTTACCTACTTTACGACAAATTACTCGGGAATGCCCATTTATGAAGCTGAATCAAATCCCACGGCTACCTTTAACCCAAAACTATTTCTAGCTCGAGAGCCAAAGACCCAAGCAAATACGCAAATCCTTTCTTTTCACCTCATTCCCAAGGTGAAGAAATCCGACCCCTTCCTACTACATCATAGCTTCTGTGAAGCTGGAGCAGAGGCCCCTTTGGCCAACTTTTTTTTTCCTTCAAGACTAACCTCCAACCAATTCCAGAAGAGGAAGCAAACCTCAAACAAATTTAACCCTTGAATTCCACTCCAAGGAATCTACAACATAACCTAGGCTTCACTGCAACCGTCTTGCACAGACACTTAAATGATCCATGGTTGAAGTGGAAGCATCATGCCTCACAAATCATCACCAGAGATTCCTCTTGTCAGTCACACAGGGTGCTGGGGCTGCGATTCACCCACGATCTCCTTACCGGCCAACATCATCCTTCACATGAAAAACTTAATGTTTCAAAAGACAAAAGGGGGGGGGGGAGTCACCTTTTCCACAAGGACACCTGCCTCGCCTCTAGGGTGTCTCTATAAGGAACGATGACAGCGGAGCCAGAGAGGTTAACAGATAACTCCCCAGTTAAAGTTTTCCTCCCTATCAAACTCTTTGGCCACAGCACCTCGGCTAGTCACACATGGGTGTATTGTCAATCCCTCTGCCTCCCTCTATCATCGTCAGATTAGAGAGTGTCTGGCCCATAGGAGTGACTGATTTTTAAAAATGCATATACAAATAAAATAAAAACGAGTCACAGCAGAGGAGTGGTAAGGACTGGCCACCCCGGTGTCCAGTTTCTCTGAGTCTCTTCCGAGCGAGAGACTACGGAAAGCTCAGGTTCCATCACTGACCACTAACCAGATCTACCCCGAATCGTTTGGCTAACGTGTGTTCGTTCCCCTTCTAGGTCCTTTCAGCAGAACTCTGCAAGGAGACCAAATCCCAGCCTCAAGAAGAAAATTTCCTTTATCCGCCCATTCCTACCTCGGAAGCCCTAGTTCCAGGGGGAGAAAGGCAAGTGCAGCAGCGCTAGGCAAAAGGGGCCGTCGAAAGCTGCACGCACAGAAAGGCATGCCTAGGTCGCCCCCATTTCTCTGTCCCGGGGCGAACAAGACTCAGAGAGGCTGACGGGCTGGCCAAGGTCACGGTGCTTGCTGGTCTGGGCCGAGGGGCGCCCGCGCCTACTTCCGGCTCCCCCTTTCGGCGGCGGCTCGGGGCGCCCGCTCCCCACCCGGCCCGCGGCCGCGCGCCCTCCGCGGATGCTCGCACTCCGCTAACTAGGGCAACTGGAGTGCGCCGCAGGGACGGCGCTCTGCAGCGCGTCGCCAGCCCGCCCGCCCGGGAGCAGCCCCCAGCTGGTGCCGTGACAGCTGCGACCTCCGCCCCCTGCAGCCGCGCCAGGCCAGCAGGGGAACTCGGGGAAAAGTGGCAGCGGGAGATGGGTCCCAGAGAAAGGAGAGCCCGGGCGGAGGGCGCCAGCTGCTCCCCGCCCCCTAGGGCCGCCGCGGCCGCGCGGCTCGTGACAGCTGCACCCACCGCGAGGCTCCCGCCGCCGCCGCCGCCGCCGCCGCCACTGCCACTGCCACTCACCTGCCTCCGCCGCCGCCGCCTCAGGGCCGTGCTCCCTGGCGCCGCTCTCGCTCGCGACTGTGGCGGCGCCGCGGTGGACTCCGCCGCTCCTCCGGCCGGGCACCCGTCCCCGGGGCCCAGGCGGCCCGCCCGCCGCCGCAGCGGCTCTCCGGCCCCCTCCTCCGGAGCAGGAGTCCCCCCCTACTTCAGGGGGATGCAGAACCACCCCGACGCAGGCTGTGCCTGAGGGAACGGCGGCGAACTGCAACCGAGGCGCTTGAGGCCGCGGTCTAACCGACGGACGACAGGACGAGGTGAATCGCGTCAGTCTCCCGCTCGCCCGGCCTGAAGAACAGGCATTTCAGCCGCTCTCCGCGGCCGCCATGTTCTCCTCCTCCACGGCCGCCGCCGCCGCCGCCGCCGCCGCCCCCCGCTCCCGGCCCCGCCCCCCGGGCCCCGCCCGCAGCGCCCCGCCCTCGCGCCCCGCCCCACCCGCTCGCGGCCCCGCCCTCTCCCCTGCTCCCTCTGCGGGTCCGGCCCCGAGCCCGGCTGCCCTCCGGCTCCGACGGCGCGCCCCGGGCAGCGCGACCCCGCTGGCCTCGCTCAGCGTGGAGCCGCCACGCGCCCTCTACCGGCTGCAGGCGCACCGGGGCCGGTGTCCTAAGGAAGTGTGAGAAAGGAGGCCCGAACTCTTCCCGCAGGGACCCTCCCCTCGGGGCGGTCCTCTGCCGGCTGCCAGGAAGCCTCGAACCCCAGGGTGCCTCCAGGAGGGCCGCGGGACCTGCAGCCTCCCGCTGTTCTTTATCGTTTCGGGAAGGTTGGGGGACGACCAGGGGCCCTATGGATCGGGAGGAGTCTGACCTGGGCCTGTTGTAACCCCTGAGTCGTGGGTTGTAATACTTTGAGTGAGAGATATCCCTCCGGCCTCGTTTTTTTGTTTTGTTGGTTTGTAAAATTGAGAGGTGGTTTGCTTTGATGATTTCTTAGATTATTAGACAAGGGAAAAGAAAGATTTTTTTTCATATGAAAAGATCTGACTGACACTGTCTGGCTCTGCAGTTCCCTGAATTGACTAAAATGCCACAAATCTTTCCTCTCGAGGGGGCCCACATCTTTCTTCTTTTCTACCTCCCTATCTTACTCTACAATGCTACATTCAAAAGTAGTGTACCTTGTCACCAGAGGAATCAAGCAGCCACAGAACAGGTCCTTAAGCCTTGATCACTTTATCTGGAGAGCAACCCCTATCCCAAGCCTGGCAATCAATGTAACACTTCTCTCTCCCTGGCGGCGGAAGTGCAGCATGAAAGGGGCGCTATCCTTCCCTTTCCAGAGTTCTTGTCCTCATTTAGCAGTTTTTACCTACTAAGCTACCATATTCTGCTGTTCCTCATCCTGCATTTGACGCCTCAAAGCAGCCTGTGTAAAGCCTTAAGTCCTCCTCGTCCCTTCTCCTGACTCAAACCTGACAGCGTTTAAACACACCTACCTCCCTGGCACCTCTCTGAGACAGCCTGTGATGGCTTACATAAAGCAAGTACCGCCATCCAACTACTGTTCAGTGCCATACGCTGCCTTCATCTTCCTGTCCTGGTCATGCTCATAGACCACACTCTGCCTTCATTTATTCAGTCATTCTTCTATGTATGCATTCGGTTGATTCTTATCAAAGACAAGCCTATTTGACTAGCTCTTGTCCTCACCTCTAGCCACCTGCACAATCCATATTCTTAGTTAGTAGTTAGTTAGTAGTTGCTGAAATGCCTGAAGATCTCCATCAGTTTCATCTCCTTCTCTGGGGTCTGTTTCCTGGTCTAGTAAAATCCAGACTGTGCAAAGAGCCTTGTCCTGGCCTCTGAGGCTTACCAATGAGCCAAGTGCATGCAATACCCCTGTCTCCACTGTACTCCAGTAAGTGCTGGCAGGCAGATGCCATGAATAGATGAGCCTTCTCTTCTTTTATTCTTCTGGTTGCTTCTAGCCGCTCCTTTTCTATCCTCCCCTCCTCCTGTCTTGCTCATCATCCTTCTTTCCACCTGTTCTCTGAACTTTGATCCTCCAGCCCTTTTCTTGTCTTCTCCTGTGTGTGTGCTTGGGGCATGTATTCTTCATGTGGGTGTGTGCACATGTGTGTCAACGTCTGGTATGTTTCTCTAGAGTGCTGCTTCACCTTAGGTTTTTTATTTTAAATTACATTGTGTGTGTGTGTGTGTGTGGTGTAGCTAGGACGCATGCTCATGCATTTGTATGTGGAGGTCAGGCAACAACTTGCTGGAGCTGGTTCTCTCCCTTCCACCATGTTTGTTTGCCCCAGAGATCAAACTGAGATCCATCAGGTTTGGTTGACAGCAAGCTCTTGTAGGTCCACCTTAATTTTTGAGGATATTTTTCATTGAACCTAGAACTCACCAGTTGGCTAGACCCCATGGAGTTCTGAAAGCTGACCAGTTTGTGCCTCCAACCTCCAATCCTGACAGAGGTGCTTACGTGTTAGGCTTTGTTGTTGTTGTTGGTGGTGGTTTGGTTTTTGTAGCTTTGGTGCCTGTCCTGGAACAGACCAAATCAACTTTGAGATTTGAGAGAAGGGGGAAGGAGAAGCCAGGCTGGCTTGAGCTCACTGCGTCCGGAGAGCTGGGGTTAAGGCCCCTGCCACAACCTCCCCCACCCATCCCCCACCCCACCCCTGGGCTATGTGTTAGGCATTTTATCCATCTTCCCAACCCCTTGCTGTTCCTTTTGGTTTGTTTTAAGAGATAGGGTTTCTCTGTATAGCCCTGGCTATCCTGGAACTTGATCTGTAGATCAGGTTGGCCTCAAACTCACAGTGATTCACCTGCTCTGCTACAACCACACCCAGGTAGCTGTTCCTTTTTTTTTTTTTAACACAATGGCATAAAGTGTTACAAATCTCAGTGTCTTCAATTTTTTAATTGTTTTTCCTTCCCCTTCTCTCATGTAAGTTGATTTGGTTTGTGTCTCAGGCTGGAGCAAAGACTCAGTGGTTAAGAGCATTGGTTGCTTAACCAAAGGACTCAGGTTCAATTCTCAGCACCCATATAATAGCTCACAGCTGTCTATAACTCCATTCCCAGGGTATCTGACACGCTCTTCTGGTCTCTTTGGGCACTAGGCACAAATGTGGTACACAGACATAGATGCAGGCAAAACACCTGCATCTACATAAAGTAAGTAAATTTACATAAAGTAAATTAAAATTTTAAAATATATATCTTTAAGTCATTTTCAGGCTACTCAGCATTGAGATTTTATTTTGTTTTGTTGTATAGTTATTTTCTTGTTTGTTTAGACATTACCTTGCTGCATAGCACAGACTGGTCTCAAAGTCTGACTCCTCTGGCCTCTGCCTCACAAGTTCTGGAAATACAGGTATATGCCACCTTGTCCAGCAAGTGCTGAGATTTTGCTGAATTATGAATGTAACTTAAGTGGTTTTTATATTGCTATAGTTATACATGGGTGCTAAAGACAAATCTTCCTCTGGTGTGAAATCACTACACAAGCCCTCTGACTTCGCCCCTTCGTTATCACTTGCTAACAGTTCTCTTGTCTCTTATGGATGTTTGCCTTTTCTCGTGCCCGAATCAGCTTCTCTCTGGCTCCCTCTGCTCTCACCAAGGGAGCTTACTTCCAAAATAACGAGGACTGCAGAGAAGGTTGAATAAGTAAGAACATTGCCCCTCCTCAAAAAAACTAAACAAAACAAAATCAAACAAACAAAAACTGTGTGCCTATAGCTTCAGTACTGGGGAACAGAGACCAGATCTCGGGAGCTTGCTGACTGACCAGTCTAACCAAAACGGTGAGCTTCTGGATCACTGAGGGACCTGTCTCAAGGCAATAAGACAGTTATAGGCGAAAACACCTGACTCTTGTTCTGGCCTCCACACTGCACACAATTCTACATGTACACCACACACAAAAGTAAACAAATGAAATAAGGAAAAAAATGGTGAGCCAAATAAAATTATAGTGAATACCTTTCCACATATTTTGCATACTTAAGTATATTTACACATATAAATGCTGTATATCTATTCAATTTTGTAGTGGTGATTTTGCACGCCCTGCCCACCCCCATCCTGGGAATGGAGCCAGAACCTCATGCATATAAGGCAAGCAATATACCAACTGAGCTAGATCCCCCGCTCTTATTATTCAATTTTATGTACAAAAATAAAATCACACTATAAATGTTTATTGGTGCTCTGGTATCTTTTGCTGCACAATATAATTTCATCATTAATGGTTGGATGGGATGCATTTACACAATGTTACAAAAGTTTGTTTACAATGTTTCAGGGTTTTGTGTGCTTATTTTTAATAATTCTATAATTATGTGCCTCTATACAGTTCAGAAATTATTTTCTTAAATTCATAGGTTAATTGCTAAATTAAAAATGTTCATTATATGCCAAACTGACCTCCAGAAAAATTATCTCAAACTATGATTCTATAGTACATGAGCCATCTACTTCCCCACAAGTAACCTGCTCTGGATTTTATCTATTTTATAGCAGATGGTCTTTAATTTCTACCTTGGATTGAAGTATAGGTGTTAAAAAGAGTAGGTTTAGAGATAGGTGTGGCAGCTAACACCTGTAATCTATCACTTGAGAGGCTGACACAGGATGGCTATTCCAAATTTGAGGCTAACCTGGGCTACGTAGCTAATTTTAGGCAAGCCTGAAGGGAAAATGTTTTAAAGAAAAGGAAGAGGAGAAACAGGAGGACGAAGGAAGGATGAACAGCTCTGGTCAAAGCTGGACAGATCCAGATTTGAGATGGCCATGGCGGTCAGTAGTTTGTGACCTCAGAGTAACCATTTTAGCATCTCCAAGCCTTGTTGTCCCCATCAGTAAAATAGGAGGCTAGCTCTCACTTCAAAGGCTGTTGTGAAGATTAAATGAAATATCTGCCAGATACTTCATACAGTGTTTGGCATTTAGGATTGCCATGGGAAAGTAAAATTTAGCTCCAACAGAGAAGGTAAAAGTCTACCCAACTACTCATCAGACTGGGATAATGGGCACAGATAAAGCCAGCTGCGGAGTTAGCAGGCTGTGGTGTCTTCTGAGGACATACTGCAGCTGTATATGTCATAATCACTCCCTTCCCCAAGTGGCTGCTGTTTTCCTATTCACTCAAAAACATTGTTCTCTAAAATCATAGATATCAAAAACCTTGGTGTTTGTAATTATAGCAGTATCTCAGCTTTTTTTTTTTTTGGACAAGGATAAAGCCTCAATGTACAACTCAGGTGCAGCACTTTATAAACAGAATTTTGAGATAGATTTATCTTAACTTTATTATTTCTGAACAATAGGACCCTGAATCCACTTTATAGTCCAATGGTGGTGGGCGGGGAAGGGGTTGACCCTTTTACAAACTGCTTTGCTTGATTGACTTTAAGCCTATCAATACTCTGCTTTTTTTAACCTGTTTCTAAACTCTGCCAAGGGCTATATTTCTAATGTTGTTAAGTAGATCAGATATTACATATGTGTAGCATTTCATTTGGAGACTTAGGACGGTTTGACCGTTTGAATGGTTGACTTGGTAACATTAGTAAATCAAACGGATTCGGCCTCACCTGAAACATTTCCTAGAATTTCTCTCAGTTCTAGAATGACCTTAATCATATTTGGTCTGTAAAGTTACTTACCCTTGAGGTTGATTTCTTTAAAAGACAGATAAACAGCTTACTGTGTCGATGCTTATTATCAAAAACTAGGATCACTGACCATTCCCCACCCCCCAATCTTGGTGGTTAGCTTTTACAACTTCCTGTCTGTTATCCAGCAGTTTTGATTTTTTTTTTTTTTAATGTTCTTGGGTTCTGTGGTAGCCCAATCACTTCTCAGGGCTACGTGATTAGCAACACTGTCTTGCTCTGTGTAGTGAATTCTAATGAATTCTCCCCCAGTATGTGGCGCAGCTCTCGTCAGTCTTGAACACAGCAGCACTGTAGGCAGGCACATGTTTAAATGACAGGCTTCCTTTGCTGACTGAATGGCTTCTTCACCTCTCTAGTCTAAATAACTGTCTTGTTTCCGTGAAGAAGGACTTCATCCCTGCATACAAATCTTAATTTAGACGGTAGTGATGCCATAAAATTCATGTGGGGTTGTCATCAATGCTGTTTATGCTTTGCTAGGCATATGCCTACCACTGAGCCAAATCCTCAGTCCTTGATTTTTCTTGTTGTTGTTGTTTGTTTTGGTTTTGTTCCTTTTTAGTTGTTTGAGACAGCCTCTTGCCATGTAACCAAGCTACAAATTTGCAGCAATCCTTCTGCCTCCATCCACCTCTTGAATGCTGGGATTTCAAGCATGTACCACCATATCTAGCTGGTATTAGGAGACAGAATCTTTCTCTATGTAGCCCAGGCTCTCTTTGACCTGGCAATATTCCTACCTTAAAATGACAAGCACGTCATACCACATCAACCTCTTTTCAAGTTTTACTCGTGATTTGTGGAGATTATCTTCTCTGTGGTGAACATTTTGGTTATTTTAAAATTTTTGTATTACTCAAAGCGCACTGCAGTGGGTGGTTTCCTTGCACTCTGCTGAGATTATAAGATAGTGTGTTTCTGGGTATTAATGATGTGAAGCACAAGCATGCCTCCTTAACATATGCAGCCTTCAATCAGACTTGCTGTAGTGGCTGCAGCTCAAATGTGAAGTCTGGATGCCAAAGTCAGTTGTACAAGTGGGAGGATCGGATTGGCAGCAGCCTGTGTTGCAGGCTTTGGGAAATGCCAGGCATACCCCCCCTCCCAGACACAAACCTTACCGTAGTGCCTGGAATTTCAACAACAAGATTCATTCCCTTAGGTTTGTAACCTGCTATCTTGGGGTAACCTTTGAGACAAATCATTCCTCCCTGGGTACTGAAGAAAATTGGGAGCAACTAAATTCATTAAGTTGATAAGTGAAAATCGAAATTCCCTGTATGACTCCAAACACCACATGTTAATGTTTTGATTTTTTTTCCTTCTTTTCCTTTCCTGAACCTGAAATCAAAAAGTTAATCTCTTTATGAAAGTTATTTGTCTTGCATTGAACAGATTTATGGTAAAAGAAATCTGAGGAGTATGAATTCCAAGCATTTTTCTAAATTTACGTCCGGCTCCTTCCTTTGTTCAATAAAGATTACTGAGTACCCATTACATGCAAGTAGTGTTCTTGAGATAAACACTGATTGGAACTACAGAACCCTTTATCAGTACATAAATATGCATATATTTTACAAGTCAGCGATCAAATGTGTAGTCTGTGTATTAACTTGTGTTATCTACCTTCTTTTTTCAGTTATTATTTCACACACATACCTACACATATGTTATATACATCTGTCTCAAACTTCTTGGTTTCTAAGGGTTATCATATTCTATTTTTGTTGATTTTAGATACTTTCTCCTCCATTCTTGCTTCTGAATTCTTGGGACGTATTCTTCAAAGATGTTATAAAGTCATATAACGATCACTCATTTGAGCCAGAAGGTGAAGTGAACTGTCTGCCTTAAGTTCCTCGTGGACTTAATCAAGTGGATGGCTTCTTCCCAATTTGTGGAGATGGGGATCCTGAAAGCAATGTGTCACAAAACAAAAGCAGAGGCCACCAGGGAGGGCTTGGCCAACTTTCCTGAGAACAACAGGAGTGGTTGCTGGGAGCCATGCCCCTTTCACCACCGCCTGCAGGTGGTGGGCAGGGCAGGGCAGGGCTTGCTGCATCCAGCACAAAACCAACTGCCTGGTCTCCACTAGACTTGGCTTTCTGTAGGAGAAACCACACTTGTGCCCTTTCCGTACTGCTGCTACTAAGTGGTGCTGATAAGCCAATATGTTCTTCTGTGTTTCTGCATATCAGGGATGACTATGAGCTTTCCACCAAGATGGGCCTACCTAACAGCTGCTGTGAGATCTCACTGTGATGCCCATTAGTACTCCCTATTAGAGCCCTCATCGCTTACATGGGACTGACCACACTTCTGGGACCCTCCTGACATACAGACAGTATGAGATTCAAGCAGTCAGCAGTGGGACTCTGTGGGTAGCTGTGTGCTGGCAAAAGCTTGCTCTCTTAGAGTGGCGAAGGAAGGGAAGGCATGCTTTTCTCTCTCCCCTACCAGAGCTACCCAAACTGTGCTATTTAGGTAAAGGAAAGACATGAGAAACCAGAGAAGCTCAGCTGTGCTAGCTTTAATTCCCCAATCCCTAAGGCACTGGCAGGCACCGAGTCTTGAAACCTAATAACCATAAGTAGATATTTCACCCAGAGATTCAGTCATGTGACCATTCAATCAACATTATTAAAACCTAATCTAAAATTATTCCAAATACTATTCTAAGTGTTAGATGCAATAGACAATATCTCTGTCCTTAATAATTTATACTACAGGAGAAACGGATAACTGAAAAAGTAAATAAAGAAAATTCATCAGAAAAATAGGATGTATAAAGCACAAACATAGTGCTAGCGAAATTCACTGTGTTAATTACTCAGAACTTCCCACCAGTCCTAAGCTGAATAAAATCTAAGAATATTATTTAGTTCCTTTTTCACAGGCTAAATGCCTGAGACCTATGATTAAAAAGTGGAAAGAGAGGGCTGGAGAGATGGCATAGTGGTTATGAGAACTGGCTGCTCTTCCAGAGCATCTGCACTCCATTCCCAGCACCCACATGAAGGCTCACAACCATCTGTAACCTAGTCCCAGATGATCTGATACCCTCTTCTGGCCTCTGCAGGCACTGCACACATGCCATGCAGGCACAACACTCAACAAATGTAAAATAAGAATAAAAGTTGAAAAGCAAGAAGACTGAAAAGAGAGGTTATCTGCCCTAGAAACTCTCTTCTTTGAGTGGGGAAGTTGGATGCATTCAATTAACCAAATGATTGCTGGTAGTGCCATGCACAAGGTGTTGTGTACTATGCACAAGGTGTTGTGTATCATGCACAAGGTGTTGTGTACCATGCACAAGGTATTAGGTACCATGCACAAGGTGCTGTGTACCATGCACAAGGTGTTTTATGGACCATGCACAAGGTGTTAGGTACCATGCACAATGTGTTAGGTACCATTGACAAGGTGTTTTATGTACCATGCACAAGGTGTTATGTGCCATGCACGAGGTGTTAGATATCATGGACCAAGTGTTATGTACCATGGACAAGGTGTTATGTACCATGGACAAGGTTATGTGCCATGGACAAGGTGTTATGTACCATGGACAAGGTGTTATGTACCATGGACAAGGTGTTATGTACCATGGACAAAGTGTTATGTACCATGGACAAGGTGTTATGTACCATGGACAAGGTGTAATGTACTGTGGACAAGGTGTTATGTGCCATGTACAAGGTGTTATGTACTATATACAAAGTGTTATGTACCAATGTATAAAGCGTTATATACCATGCACAAGATGTGAAGTACTATGTACAAGGTGTGATGCCTTTTCATTCTGCCCATTGCCTCAACTTCTCAAGTTGTAAGCACTGCTGCCCACAGTCCTGGGTGCTGGGGTGGTGGAAAGCAGGGTGAGGGAATTCCAAGTCCTCTTATTGCAGCCTCAGGCTGATCTGTATCTGGAAGTCTCAGCCACAATTTAATAAAATGCAGCCTGAGAAGCAGGTTAGGAATAATCAGCTATCTGAGAAAGCCTCACTGCTTATGGCCCCTGACCAAAGGTGCCTCCTCCAGCCTTACCTTGCATCTAATATTTGAGGATTCTCAGCTCTAGATGCTTAGGGAATGAGCTGTTACCTGTGTCCACTCCCCTCCCCTCTCTTCTCTCCATCCTAATCTTATTTTCACCCATGCGCAGTTCCTGACATTGTGCATTAATTAAATGTGAGTCATGTTTTTAATGCCAAGTGGGTGTTGCTACGGACAGATGCTCTAGCCTTTTTGTGATGTCAGTGATCATTAAACTGCTTTTAAGAAGGGAAGAGAGCAATGTCTGTGTTTTCGCTCACAAAGCGAGCAGCCATCAAGGATATGCCTAGAGCCCAGTGTATCCCGGGTTCACAAATACAGAGCCTGCGTCTGACTTCTCATTAAATGAGGATGTGCAGCAACGGTTCTAAGAAGAGTTAGTTTCACCCTCCTGCCCTTTCACACTGCCTATCCTTGTTCTCCCTGTCTCTTCTCTCCTGATTATCTTTTCTCCATGAGCTAAGCCAGAGTTTGCCCGCTCCTTTGCTTTTCTCCTATTTCCAGAATCTCAAGACTCTAGGGCACAAGCTCCCTTACTCTTTCCTCATCTAATTGGATTGTCCTTCCTATATTCACAAAAGCTCCTAAGCCTAAGGTTGGAAGGACCTTCTGTTACAGCTCACTCATGTTAAGAGAACTTAAGAAAGTTATCCAGTGTCAAATGGTTAGTTAGCTAGCTGCTTCCTCAAGGAACGTCCCCCCACTCCCCAGCCCCTAAGGTGAATCTAGGGAAAGGTTTTCAGGAACAATGTTTCAAGCTTAAAATGCTGCTCCCCATCAAAATAAAAAGCCAGAACCTTGGTTAACTAAATAAAGGCAAGTCCAAGTGCAATAAAATCATCAGGCCAGGGGCTAGAAGATGGCTCAGTTGATGAAGTGCTTGCTACCCAAGCCTAAAGACCGGAGTTTGGATTCCCAGCGTCCATGTCAACAGCCATGCCTGTGGTGGCGCATGCCTGTAACCCTGGGAACAGGGAAACTGAGACAGGCAAATCCCTGGAGTTTGGTCACCAGCGGGCCTAAGTAAGGCAGTGAGCTTCAGATTTAGCACAAGACCCCGTCTCCATAGCTAAGGTGAAACTAAGGTGACCGAAAAATACCTGCCATCAGCACAAACGTATACACACACAAAATGCTACCAGCCAACCAGAGGTAGAGGCATGGAAGCAAGATTTCAAGCAGTTAAAAAGTGAACAGGGTGGTGGTGGCGCACGCCTTTAATCCCAGCACTCGGGAGACAGAGGCAGGCAGATCCCTGTGAGTTCAAGGCCAGCCTGGTCTACAACAGCTAGTTCCAGGACAGGCCCCAAAGCTACAGAGAAACCCTGTCTCGGAAAACAAACAAACAAAAATAAAGTGACTAGGCAGTGAGGGACCCCGGCTGAGTCTCTTGTAAAGTCCACTGATGGGGAAAGATGATAAACAAGAATGAAATGGAGATGGTGAGATGCCTTAAGACACACTCCAGTTCCAGGGAATCTGATGCCCTCTTCTGATCCCCTCCGGCCCTGGGACACATGTGGTATACATACATACATGCAAGCAAAACACTCATTCTATAAAATAAAATAAATCTTTTAAAAAGTTAAATGGAAGCAAAAGTATTATCATGAAGTATGTGTAAAACATGAGCAGGTGGGAGGGCAGAGGGAAAATACTAGAAACAACCCAAATTGCAAGAATGAGAATTCACCAAAGAATGACTTTAAGAAATGGAAGAAGATAAGATAAAAACTGTAAGCAGGAACATGACCTTCTAGACCTTTCCACCATGAGCAACGCCTTTGACTGAAAACTCCACAAGGATAAGGACCATTTCAGGATCCGCCTGACACTGCATTTGGTCCTTGGCACACAGTAGGAAGTCTTTCGTATTTCTTGGATGAATAAATGACTGAACAAATAATAAAGGAATGTTCCAGTGGTGTATCTATGCACTCAGTAGCAAAAATTTAGACCTAAATAAAAGAAGGGGCAGAGGGTGGGGCAAGAGGAAAAGGAGGCTGAACTATCGTGCAGATGCCTACTTTGGCCTCCTTGGCCAATATCCTGGATGGCATCCAGGAAACCAAGACAAATTGTCAGTAGTGGCTGTCATAGAGAGAAACTGTAGGTTCTGGTGACATCAGTGCTGATGTTAATTGGAACTGTACATTACAGCATAATGCTATTTATCATCCTGGGTTCTAAATGTGAAGTGAAATTTATCATGCAAATCTTTATGTGTATAACAGAACAGTTAGTGCCCTTGACAGAAGGGTTAAACTCCCCCACCGTGTGTGTGTTTGATACAGGGATGATATTAAAATTATGTAATGACTAGTGTGATCCAGAAGCCTGGCAGCAAAGTAGCTCTAAAGTGACCAGTGTAGGCGGCTGCATCTGCCTAAAGTGTCAGGTAATGGTTGCTACTTATGTTGAGGCTCAGGGACTTACAGTGTGGAAGACTTGGGGTGTGTGTGTGTGTGTGTGTGTATGTGTGTGTGTGCACGCTTGTGTGTGCACACATGTGCTTGTAGAAGCCAGAGGACAACCTTGGGTTTTATTTTGAGACAGTGTCTCTCACTGGCCTGGATGTAGGCCAGGTTGGCTGGTTGGCCAGCAAACCCAGGAACTGTCCCATCTCCATCTCCCCAGGATTAGGATTACAAACATGCTCCACCACACCCAGCTTCCCTTATGTGGGTTCTGGGGATCAAACTTGTGTCATCGAGCTATCTCGGCAAACCCAGTACAAGGTTTTACAGGGTGAAAGAGAGAATGTATAAAGCAACCTTGCATGCCTGCAGAGGAACTTCTTCCCCACAAGACCTCAGCCTAATGCTTCCCTCTCCATTAGGGAAGAGACTTGCTGTTCCTTCGACTTTGTCCTCCAGGCACTGGCAGCCCCCCCAATTGGCCACTTGCCTGATCTCTGTCTTCCTTTACTCATCTGGCTCTTAAGCCAGCAGCACCTGTATGAGGTCTGACCTTCATTAATGCCAGTTATTTTCACTAGCCTGCAAGTATCCTCAACATCAGCCAACCATCCCAAACAAGTACCTAATGGATCAAATTCTTAACAAGACTTTTAGCCACAGGTCAGAAACACACACGGCATGGAGGGACACTGGAGGATAAACTAAGCTTTAGGAAGTAATAGACTGGAGCTGGAAAGATGACTCAGAGGTTAATAGCGCTTGTTGCTCTTTCAGAGGTCCTGGGGTCAGCAGTTCCCAACACCTATGTGGTAGTTTACAACCATCCCTAATTCCAGTTCCAGGGGCTCCAATACTGTCTTCTGACCTCCGAGGGTACTAGGCATGCATATGTCTCACACACACACCCATGCAGGCCAAACACTTATACACATAAATCCAAACTTTTTTTATTAAAATAAAAAGAAATGGCAAATTGACAGTAGCGTTAGGAGCTAAGAGTACAATCATTTGAGTTTTCTGTCCCCATTTCTATTTTTGAAAGACTGAAACCAACTGCAAAGATAAAACAGTTCTGTTTAATGGCTTGTGAGATTAAGAACCTCTCTGGGCCTACATTATATTTTGTGTTATAAAACTTAAAATATCTCTAAGGTAGGCCTGTGAAAATCCAGAAATGGGTTTCTCAGAAACTCACAGGTAATTCTAGAACCATCTTGACTTCTAGGGAATGTGGGTTTATCCTGTAGGACTACAGTGGACCAGCATTCCATACCATTAGAGAATGAAAAGAGGCCCTCCCCCAGATTGAAGAGCTAGCTTCCAGCATCTGAGCATGTGACTACATTCGATGAAGAGGCCTCTAAAAGGATGCTTGCCCTAAGGACCAACCCCATCTCTCCCTGCTGGAGTCCCTGGAATGAGAAGAAATGTGCGGATGAAAAGGCTCCAAGGATGCGTGTCCCTCACTCCTTTCTGCAACTAGGGAACCTCGGTGAGTTTATCCATCTCGATCCGGCAGCTGAGACAGGGCAAGAGAAGGTGAGGAAAGCCTGGCAGATGGATTTGCAAAATGGAGGGTAGAGGATAGCTGAGACAGCAAACTAGGGCAGGGCTAGGATCAGGGGAAAGGAGACAGGGGAAGAACGAGAGACGAAGCAATTAGTCAGACTCAGAGGAGCTAGTGTGGAACAGGGAAGTGGGGGCCACTTTACTGATACTCTGTCATACTCAGAGCCACCCTGACACCCTGGAATGTATCCCAAAGCCTCCATAAACGTCTTGGTTAGAGACAAGGAGGATGGCATTAGAGAAAAAAAAAGTCTTTTGGATAATGCATTGATAATGAAGGGTCACTGTGAAGGTTGTTGACCACAGGCCAACAAAACAGTCTTTTAGAAAAGTGAATTAAGTGGCACCATAGGACTAGCATATCGAGACATGCTCTGGAAATTAGAAAGATGTTTTTGGAAATACCTACTTTGATTTATCTTTGTTCACAAAAATGTCTAGCAATATTTATTCAATAAATGGTAAGCAAACGCCCTCTGAAAAACAAGTGCTTTTGTCCTTCAACTGTCTCCTACAATAAAGGAACAAATGAACATAGTGGTTCATATATCAAATTCCTCTGAGTGTGGCCCATGTAGGTCACTTTTACATAGCCCAGTAATGCCTGATGAACTAATAGAACAGAATTTCTGATCTTGAAAGCTTAAAGTCTGGTGTGGAATTCTTTGGTGGAAACCAATGAAAAAATTCATTAATGAAATTAAAAAATAGTGTATTACCTAGGCATTGTAGCACATACCTGAAATCGCAGCATTAGAAGGACTGAGGCAGGAAGATTACTGAGGTTTAGAAACCAACCTTGGGTTTGGGATGTAGCTCAGTTCATAGAGTGCTTGCCTAGCATATACAAAGTCCTGAGATATGCCCCTGGTCTTACATACAAACAGACACGGTTGGCGGCAGGAGGATCAGACATTCAAAGTCATCCTTAGCTACATAGTAAGTCAAAGCCAGCCTGGGATGATAGTGAAACCCTGTCTAAAAAAAACAAATAAACAAATAAAGGCTAGGGAGATGATGGCTCAGTTGGTAAATTATTTGCCTAAAAAGTGTGAAGATCTGAGTTCAGATACCCAAAACCTACACAAAAAGCCAGGCACAGTCGTATGTATTTGAAATCTCAACAGTGGCAAGATGGGAAGTGGAGACATACAGTCCTTGGAAGATGTCTGGCCAGCTAGTCATGCCTACTTGGTGAAGTTCCAGGCCAATGAGGGACCCCATCTCAAACAAAAGGTAGAAGGAACTCAAGGAATGACACCTTCTAATCATCACATGCACATCACACACATGCACAGCTGCCCATGCATGTATGTCCGTTCACATGAATATGTACACACATACATAACTCACTGGAAGGACACAGAGCAGATGAGAGAATAAAAGATCTAGTGGATCATTTGACTTCTGTGGGACAGCACCAAAGTGACTTCAAGGATCGTAGTCATAGCAACATGCAAACTCTTTGGCCCTACCTTCACTTCTCGTATCTGTTCTTTTACTTCTATTTTTGTTCTTTTGAGACAGGTTTCTCTGTAGCTTTGGAGCCTGTACTGGAACTTGCTCTGTAGTCCAGGTTGGCCTCGAACTCAGAGAAATCCACCTATCCCTCTCTGCCTCCCGAGTGCTGGGATTAAAGGTTTGCACCACCACCTGGCCTTGTATCTGTTTTTTACAACTCAACATGCATATTCCTGGGGTTAACGTTATTGTCCACCCAATACCAATACATGAACAAATGTCAACCTTTATGTTGGAGGTGGACAGTAGAATTTTGTTATTGAAAAGTCCATTAAAAGCACGTATTAGATGCCCAAAAAACACACTAATTTTTGAGATCTCTGAGTGAGATCAACGACTAGCAACTATCTTCCAAAAAGTCTGAAAGAATTAGAAATACAAAAAAAAATTGATGGAGAAAGTTTAAAATGCTTACAATAATTGATATAGCCTGTGTTAGTGAAGCCTTTTGAAAATAGGATGTTTAACATGGAATCAGATTTGCACAGAATGACCCTTTTTGTGGACGATATCCGGCAAGTGGGTAATGCTGCTTGTGCTTGCATGGCCCATTCAGTCAGTAGGAGCTCATTCAGGCCAGCAGAGGAATGTGTCCCACTCAAAGCTACTCACTTTTTATTGTCACCAAAAAGCAGTTTAAACAGAAGCAAAACTTTACCTTTAATTCTTTTGATTAGAAAACAATTATCCCTGGTGGGCCCGCATTCACATGCCTAAATGCGAAAATTCTCAAACACAGTTTAGTTTGATTCTTGATCACAGAACAGCCAAACCCATGTGCTTCTCATTAGAGGAAGCAACCCCACTGTTTGCACATGTGGCTTCCAAGGTTATATTGGTAATCTCATCACAGAAAAACATGACATGGGAGGGAGGTTCCTATGGGCCAGACCCAAAGAGTTGCAGTCATCATTTCCAGACTGGGGATATAACTGCAAGGGAAACTGGGAAATGTAGTCCAGTAGACTGTGAATTTTGGTGAACAGTTACCAGTCTCTGCCATGGGGGTAGGTTCATTTGGGCAGGGACAGTTTCTATTCATACTGTCTCTTACACTAGACATGTAGCAGGGATGTTTGTTGGGAGATGGCTCAGTCAGTAAAGTGAAGAAGACCTGAGTTTGGATGTCTGGCACCCATACAAAATGCCAAGAATGGCTACATATGTCTGTAATCCTAGCACTGGGGAGGGAGAAGTAGGCATGGAGCCAGCTGGCCATCTTGTCGAGTCAAATCAGTGAGTTCTGTGTTCAGTGAGAGACCTTGCCTCAAAAAAGGGGGAAGGGGCAACTGAGAAGCACACTGATGTCAACCTCTGGCTTCCATATGAAGCACATACATGAGCACACATACACACGTATAAAACACACACACACACCTGTTAAATAAACTACCATAGTTAGATTTTAATTACAGCCCTGCCATTTCCTAATTGTATACATTTAGACAAGTTACTTAGCATTAGGCCTGTTTCTCAGCATATACTGAAAATAATGCTGGTTGTGACCTGCTTCCCTGGATGTGCCAAGTTCAAGGATGGGGAGCAGCTGAAAAATTTCCAACCAAAATAGCAATAGTAATCATTTCTCTGGTCCTGTCTTTCTCCTCTCTCTTCTGCCGTGTTTGTGAAATGTTTCTCTTTGGTTTCTTTCCAAACGTTTCTGAGAATGGGTTCTAGCAACCTGGGGAACCGTGGTTGTGTTCTCCATCTCTCATCTCTCTGCATCTGTCTCTTTTCTCTCGATCTCTGTTTCCGTCTCTTTCTCTCTTTCTCTTTCTGTCTGTCTCTCATGTTTTTTGATTGTTCTCTTGATGCTGTAGCTAAATGTCATAGAGCATTTGCTTATTTTGAGTGAGGTCCCGGGTTTGAGCACCTCAAAACTTTATAAATTGGCACCTTGGCACCTCAAAAACTTTATAAATTCCTACATAACTACGCTCATCCAAGCAACTGCTAGACTCCAGCAGCTGGAGTCTGCCATTTTCCTGTTTTCTGGTTTTGGCACCCTGGGGCAAAGCCTGTTGCCCAGTGGTCAAGAGCTAAGCTGAGACTGTCTTTGTGCTTCTCAATCACTGGGGTTTTCTGCTTCCACACTCCCTCCAGTGCTCCCCAGTACTCAGCCACAGAAGCTACCCCACAAGGGTGTCTCAGGTCATGGTACTTTCTTTAATAGCTTTTCAATTGCTTGGTTTATGTCTGTATATGTTCTTTTGTTTAATCCCCCAAAACTAAAGTAGAAATCTACAAACACTGTACTTTCCAGGATTCATCACAGCCTTGCTGCTTTTGCGCAAATTTGTACCATTGTTCTTAGAATGAGTTCTTTCTTGAGGCACCTTGATTCTTCAAGCAAAGAGATTCTCCCCCAAATCGTCTATATATTTCTAGATCTTTCGGAACCCTGAGAAAAATCAAGATTAGGCAGGCAAGCCAAGATTGCCTGAATTCCACTGTACCCTTTAGTCTTTGCTGAGCTGATGTTGGCATTCAATTTAAAACAAAAAACCCAGAATTGTTGATGGTATCAAGAAGGTATACAATAAGTGTTTGTTCCTTTCAAATTGTTGGGCCACTTCTGCCATTACCCAAGTTGGTAGATATATCATCTGTTCTCCTAAAAGGAGTGCCCTGGCTATATGCATGCTTGCATTTTGCAATCTTGGGACAGTTTACATGCCTTGATAAATAGGACAATGTCAACACTTTCAGTTAAGAGACAGTCTTGAATACAGGATCTGAGAAACTTTAATTTTTCACAAAAGGAAGCTGATATAGGCCACCAAGGAGTGATATCACAAAAGAAACATATTTACACATTTTGTTTCCAATTATTCTTGGTATTTACTATTCACTGGGAAGCTGGCAGTGCCAGCTGTCCCCAGAGCTACTGTATGAACCCCATGGGTGTCCTGATGGGAAGGTAATGTTATACCCTGAATGTACATGGAGAAGAGGGAAGGAAACATAAAAGAGAAATATAGACCAAATAGAGCAACACATACCTTCTGGATGAATTATCACAGAAAAGAATAGAAACATGGGAAACAAGAGGAACTCAGGTTGACTAAGGATGAGAATTTGAGGAGCCAGACCATGAAGGTCATTCTTTGACAGCTTTGATAATGGCAAGGGTGAGACTTTGTAGAAGAAAAATCTGGAGCACCTTTGGATGGTTTGATATGGGGCATGATGGAGAAAGGGAGACAGAAACAACCATGATGTTATAAATTTGAGATACAGGGTGTAAGGGTCTGTCCTGTCCCTTTAAGAGACAAGCCCCACCCATTCCCTTCCCCATCCGCTGAAGCAAGCATATCTTCCTTCTATTTCCAGCCTGAGTTCCTTCCTTTCAGTCTTTCTCCCAAAGAGGCAGCTTCTGCCTCTCTCCCTTCTCCCCCCCGTTTCTCTTTTTCTCTCTCTCTGCTCTTCCCCCTTCTTCCCTTACCCCATTTCCCTTCTATAACCCACTAAATAAATACCCACTTTCTCTGCATGGTGTATCTCTGTCTCTCACCCACTTCACAGCTCTCTCCATGGACCACTCAGGAACTGCAGTGTTTTACCAAGGCAACTCCCCATGGCTGTTACCTGCTACAGCCACTCAGGGAAAGGTGCCGTTTTATTTTTACCATAACACAGGGTCCTACCTCCAGCTTAAAACACTGGGATGAGGGCTAGAAGGCTGTCCCCATCACTTTGAGCAACTCACTCGTCCTCTGACTCAGTTTCCTCTTTTGTAAAGTACCTTATTTAACTCCTTACTGTGCTTCTCAAGCACATAAGAGACTATGCAAGAAAGTACAGCACAGATCACCAGGGCCATCATTGCCAGCAAGGAATCTGAGGAGGGAATACAATTTGTCTAAGAATCCAAGAAAAACAATGGCACATACACCAAAATGCTGGATTACCAGCACAGAGAATGTGACGATAACAGAGATGTAGGAAAGGAAACAAGGACTAGAGGACTCAGAACCATGATGTATATAAAAAAACATTTTTAAGGAGCCAGGTCTTTAGTTACCTGATATGATTTGGGATGTGACTAAACAGGAACCAAAACTTACACACACTTGCATGGTAGAGTAGGTATACAAGGGCACCCAAGTAACAGTCTTAGTGATTTCTTTTCCTATGCAATGAAAACTTAGGTACAGCTAGGGTCTCACTTGTCAAGATCTTTGCACATTTGGCAGTACAACACACCCGTGAAGCAGCCTAAGGAAGTAAGACTGAATTGATGGTGATAATGGCATTAGGCAAAAATAGAAAATGATAAAGCAACTGGGCGGTGGTGGCCTTTAATCCCAGCACTCAGGAGGCAGAGGCATGCAGACCTCTGTATTCAAGCACAGCCTGGTCTACAATAGCTAGTAACAAGACATCTAGGACTGTTACAAAGGGAAACCCTGTGTCAAAAAACAAACAAACAAACAAAGGATATCCAGGGCTACACAGAGAAGAAACTCTGTCTCAAACAGCCAAGAATAAAAAGGGAAATTAAGAAGCAATGCAGATACACAAGACCCGTGTAAATTCAAGCCAGACCAGATCCCAGCATGGAGACAGGAGGTAGGCACAAAGTCTCATCCTGAACTAAGGAGCTATTGGCTAACAGGTTTTCTGCCCCCGCCACCCATAATAGGTTTCTCTGATGATACAATAAACCAGATTACACCGAATTGAAAAAGTATAACAACAGGTTTATTTGAGCAAAGCAATTCCTGGATGGGTTCTCCAGTCCCAGAGATAGAGATTGGAGAATCTGCCCCTAAAAATGAAAGCAGGGAGATTATATAGTTTGTAGGCAAGGGGTGATGACTGTCCACCACAAGCTGACTGCTTTAGGCAGGGTCTTGGTCTGCTAGCATCTTCAGAGGAGGAGGCACTGTAGCTGCCAAGAATGCAGAACTAGGCTTTTTGGTGTCTTTCCTTTGTTTGGAGATTCTCAGTGTAGGCAGGGTTTGGAGAGACAGGAATGGGGGCTTCTCAGCTGCAGGAGCAAGCTGAAGGTTCCAATCAAACATTGGCAACTGGGAATAGCTGCTGGGAATTGTGGATGGACGTTGTTTTGTGCCCACCTGTCTTCTGTCTTCTTTGGAGGAAGTAGAGTACTGCTGCTAGGAGCCAACCTATCTCTTTTTGTTATGAAAAGTCTTAATAATTAAGCATTTAAATGCCATATTCCCCAGATCTCTGAACAGTTGAGGGCTGTTTACTGGGAATAGATGAGTTATAGAATCTGCCTGGAGAGCTGGGTCTAAGCTTAACTGTACTGGCTCTCAACTTACCAGGTAATATTTGTACTTGTGAAAGACAAAGGAGGAGAAAACTTTTTGCAGTAAAGCTTAACGGTGGAACTGATGATAGTAGAGAATAGCTCAATATATTTTAAAGCAGGGTTGAATTAAATATAAAGTTTTTTTGTAAGAGACTTCAAAGTACATACCAGTTTAAAACATGTTTATTGCTTTTGTAGTCTAAAATGAAAGACAATGAACAGACAAACATTTAACAGTAAACATAGGTACATTTAAGTTACATGTATACACACACACATACACACACACACACAGAGTGAACAGGAATTGAGTGAAGTGGGCCCTAACAAAGGCATGCCACTGCACAAAACACACATGAAACAGACTCAATACCAGAGAACCAGGCAGGAATACCTCAGTAAAGATGGTGGAACATGGTCACCTGATCTGGCTCTCAGTTAAGATGGTGGTAAGGTCACCTGACCTCAGCCCAAATGGTGGTGGTTTCGTGCTGTATGGAGAAGCCATGTTTTTTTGAGCTGTGGGAGTTTTAAACATAATGACAAGAGAGACCTAGAGGCGTGATCCACCATGTTGCTGAGCCGCTGCACCACAAGCCATGGTGGGGAGCAAAGGCTGGAACTGAAAACAGCTACCTCATGGATCCAACTAATCTTGTCTGCACAGTAGCGGTGGCAAGGACAGTTTGAGGAAAAGTGGAGCCAGTGGGACACCGGCAGAGCCTTCACAGGCAGGTGGTTGATAGTTTGAGGGTTTATACCATCGCTGGAAACATGAAAACCTGTGAAAACAATGAACAAACATCGCAGGGCCTATAGAAGGTTGTCTCCTCTCTTCAGGCAGGGTGTTGAAGCCTGACTGGCTCCGGTCTCGGCAGCTCAGAAGACAGAGGCTGGAGGCCACTCCAAGCAGTCTCTCATAGTGGGGACCACTTACAAGTGGTCCAAAAGAAAAATAAAGAAAAGAAAAGAAAAGAGAAAGAAAAATCCAAGGAACCCCCAGGCCCCAAAGTGAACACACTGCTCAGGGTGTGCAGTGCTAGTGCGGGAGGAGCAACCCTGAGTAGTCCAGTCACGTTTTTAGCTATGGAAAGCAACCAGAGATGAATGTCAGCAAGGGCTCAACTGTAGTCATGAAGGCTGTGGTTGGCTGACTGGAAGGGGAAAGCTCCCCACTGAAGTTGCTGGTGTGTGTAGAGGTCAGCGTTTGGGCAGATACAACACAGAGCTGTTGTAAAGAAACCTGGTTCTAGAGTCCAGGGTTCCACGTTTCCTCAGCCAATCCACCCGCAAGTGGGAGAGAATGTGGAGAGAGCCTGGCCAAGTCACAAGCACCAATGCTATAGTAAAAATAAAAGGGCGCCATCCCTTGAGTGGCTGCAGCACCAAATATTATGGTAAAAATAAAACGCTGTAGGTTCCCAAGTGGCAGCAGCGGGCAGCAGGCCACAAGACCATGGTGGGCCACGAAGGAAGCCAGACCCAGGCAGGGAGCCATGCGTGGGTGGGAGCCGCTTGGCTGGTAAGAGACAGAGACACACCATGCAGAGAAAGTGGGTATTTATTTGGTGGGCTATGGAGGGGAAAGGGGGAAGGAGAGAAGGGAGAACAGGAGAGAGAGAGGCAGAGAGAGAGAGAGAGAGAAAGAGAAACAGGGGGCAGAGGGGAGAAGGGAGAGAGACAGAAACTACCTCTTCGGGAGAGAGAAGGAAAGGAAAGGAGCTCAGGCTGGAAGTGGAAGGAAGATCTGCTTGCCTCAGTGGATGGGGGAGGGAGTGGGCAGGGCTTGTCTCTTAAAAGGACAGGACAGACTCATTATAGGTATGTCAAAGCTGAGGTTCAATACCATTTTTTACCATCTTTCCCAAATATTTCTTTTTGAATGTGTTCACTGGAGATGTTAAACCATATTTCTTTTCAAACATAACCAAATATAGAGGGGCTTAAGAAAGGGTGTGACCAGAACTGAATAGTCATATGCAGTCAGGTGAGTGAGGCAAATCAAAAAGCCATCCCTTGGATTTTTTGGACTAAGAAACACAACAGTTATGACTGAAACAGAAGGAAAGCTAAGTTGCCAACCAAAGTTTAAGAGACATGGGAGAAAATGATAAAGCAGAAGAAAGTGGCCGGTAGAAAAAGAAAGATGGAGAGCAGAGAGAAGCCACAAAGTCATAAGCCAAAAATGATGCGGTCTGGTGCCAAGGAGACAGCCTGCCATTTTCAGCTTCCTTGTAGGGGTCCACAGAAGAGGGTCCGCTCCACCTTGGCTGAAGGTCGAAGAGTTTAAGCCTACTCCTGCTCTTTCAAAGTTACTGACAAGAGGTCTGCCTTAAGGTCTGGCTACAAACAAGAGATCCTGACCTACGGTGTGGTTACTTGGTGTTTTGAATATTAAGATGACCCACAGAAGTGAATCTGCTCCACCTTGACCAAAAATTAGAGAATTCAAGACTACTCCTGCTTCTCTTTCAAGGATACAACAGGACATTTGACATAGGAGTGGCTGCATGTCCTGCCTAAAACAACAGAATGCTTAACTCTGAATATAGTGGCTTGATGTTTCAAGTACGGAAGCAAGTAATTGCTCTGTTTGTCCTTTGTGTCATGTTAAAGCAATCTTTTGCCTTCTTCTCTCCTTTTTGGGATGGGGGTTTATAAGCATATGGAAAATCAATGCAGGTGAATTCAGTATTCACTGGATTGCCCTCCAGTTCTAGCCTATGACTCTGTATTTCTTTCATATCTCCGTTCCTCCTATCGAATATTTCTAACTCTCAGACCCCTACCCTGGAACATGTGAACCTGTCTGGACCTCCACGTGGGGTCAGGACACTTCAGTGTGTGATCATTCTTATCCTGATGTACATCTTCCCCAGAGGTGTAGTATCCAGCAATGGTGCCACCTTACTAAGCACTTCCTGGGATCCATGCTTTCTATTATCTACACTCTTCCTTTTTTTTTATTTGCACTGTGTCTCTGAAGCCAGCATTATTGGCTGATGAGAATCTAAGACCTAATGAGGTAGTAGCTGGCTCAAGGTCACAAGCCACTGTGGAGTGTTAGATTCAACACTCCAACCCATGCTCTGAACACCGTTGTTCTGCCTTTCCTTCCCCAATAATTAGAATACATAGACTTAGCAACTGTGCCCATTCAGAGGCTAGAAGATACATATACCTTGCTTTTGCCCATCGGTTTGAAATATTGAAATGAATTTTATTGGCTTATGCCAGAAAAAAAAACCAGTCACCTATCAGATTAGGTTAAAATTTGACTTGTATAATTGTTTCATGGATTTAGTGGACTTTCCTGCCCAGGGCTCCAACCCTCCTAGGAAGAAAAGAAAAGGACAAGAAGAATAAAGGAACTGAGTGATATGGACATAGGAGAAAAGATTAGAAAGGTGCTTTAAGAAGGGAATTTACTTTAAAACTAGGTTAAGAGGAAGGCCAGCAAGAGGACAGTTGCAAGAGATGCTGATGGGTGGAGGGTATCAACTTGGAATTTCAAAAGGCTGAATGGAATGTGACCCATCCTGAATTTGGAGGGTGAGGTCCCAAGTATGTTGGGGACTGAGCTTCTCTTGGAGGCAGGTGAGCAACAGGGTGTCAAGGCTAGCCAACACTAAAACAAAGGAATAAACAGTTGACTCATCGGCTCTTAAGAGGTTGTTAGAGGCTAGGTGATAGGACTAAAATAAGCTAAATAAATAAGAGAAGACTAGAGCACTGGAATATTCCCACACTGCTGTGAATGGTGCTGCATGCTTCCTCCTTGCCCCTGCAAGCTAAAATGCAAGAAAACAAAGTGATGGTAGGGTCCTTTGGAGAAGTGGGTCTGAATGTCAAGAACAGGACCAACAGTTTGGTTTTGGATAAACTTAACTCCCTAACATTATCAGCCACATCACCTCAGTGAAATGCTTTCAAAGAAGTAAGTTTAAACAGTCACAAAACATTTTTAAAAATAAGATTACTTACTAGGGCAGGCTGTTGTCTTAATCATAGGCATGCATACATGTATGCTGAAGGAAAACTGCATTTTTTTTCACTGAGGTTCAGAGGGCACATCTTGAGAATGTTTCTCTTTGGGGCTTATTTTCTACACGTGGCCAGCCTTACTTTCCTTATTTCACATCGTGAAGACAAAAAGCCTCATTATTTTCCAAATGTATGTTCTACTAGTAAATATGTTTTTCTCAAAGTGCCCACTCCCCTAATCCTGAATCTTATTTTTTTTTCCCCAAGGTCCACAGTTTTCCTGACTGAAAAATCACTGGACACATTTACAGAGAACTCCAACCCCTGACTTGTATAAGCTCCATAACTATTCAATAAGGAAGAGCTATATGGATACTGTTTGGGAATTTTTTTCCCCTGCTGTTCTAAATCTCATCTCACTGTTTCTAGGTAGACGACAGAGATCAGTGGGCCACCAAAAGTCTTATATACCAACGTAGGTTCTATGAATTTTCAGGCAGGTTTTTGGAGTTAAAAGGCTGTCATTCCCAATGTGGATCTGCTATAAAAACATCAATATTTTAACCAGAATAAAGGGCTCTTTAAAATATTAACTGTCTGGTTAGCATGGATACTGGGCACTATGAATGAAGGCCGACCACCAATAGCCAATAGGTAACTGGGTGTAGCGGTGAACTCCTGCAGTCCCCATAACTGGAATAGGTGTAGGAGGAGCCCTAGTTTGAGGACATGCTAGACTGGCAGGTAGCTCCAAACCAACCAGGGCTACAGAGAGTCTAAAAACAAAACAAAACAAACAAATAAAACCCAATAGATATATTTCTTCCAAAGGTCACATGTACTTGACAAGAGAGGAACAGTAGGATTCCTGTCAGCAGTATCTGTGAAATTTGAGGAGACTTGTCAGACCTAGAATTTATGAGCTTTGAGAAGACACCTCAATGTCAAAAGATTAATGGTGAGGCTTAAACTTTTTTTTAACATTGAAACTAGAGATAACTTAGGTGGAGAAAGCAATACATAGAAATGAAATGCAAATAGTCTTTGAGAAAAGGGACAGATGCAAACAAGAAGGAGGTAATGTGGGCTTTTGACATTATTGCTTTTATATGTATGTGTCTTTTGTCTGCATGTATGTCTTCAGATTTCCTGGGACTGGAGGTATAGTTGTAAACTACCATGTGTGTGCTGAAAATCCAACCCAGGCCCTCCGGAAGAGCAGCCAGTGCTCTTAACCACCAGGTCATCTCTATAGAATTAAAGTCTACAGGAAAAGTTAAAAGAGAGCCTAAAAGAAAGCTTAGAGGCCACAAGTCAGTGGAATGAAAATCATGTAGTAGCTGGGTCAGCCCAAGTCTGGAGGAAGGAGAAGGGCATAAAGAGGATGCTTGATGCAAAGGAGATACTATATACATACATACACACGGACATCATACATACATACAAACATGGACATACTACACACACACATACATACATACATAATAGACAGTAATACACACATACATACATACATAGACAGAGACAGGATATTGCCTGAACTCTCCTCTTAGACAGGCAAGTATCCAGGAACTCATACTTGTTTTAGAGACCCGGGAGCCAAGACTAATCTCAGAGATGAGGCAAGATTGGCTTGTGGGTGTAATTGGTGGAGCCAAGGGAAAGATAGCATCCATGAGCAAAGCTGGGAGTGTGACAAACAGAGAGTCCCACGGAAGAATGGGGCCAAAGGATCTGGGCAGAGAGCAGAAATAGGCAGGTGCTGGGCAAAGGAACAGGAGCTGGAGCTTCTAGGACAGAGCCAGCCATTTCCAGCGACAGGTGGGAGGTAGCGCCCTGGGCTGTCCCAGGCCACGGGAGTATCATCACAGGGGATTTTTATGAAGCTGTTTAGGATGCTAAGCTGGTTTTACATAAATGAGTGGAGCAATCACTTGGATCAAGTATAAATGAATGGAAGCACGCCTTTAACCTCAGCAAGAAGTAACAGCAACAATGGTAACAAAATCTAGTAGTGGTAGCACCTAGGCATATAGGTACACCACGGTAACCTCAGCATTCTACAGGGCCAAAGGATCCCAAGTCTGAGACCAACCTTGGCTAACAGCATGATTCTAACACACAGATACAGACACACACACACACACACACACACACACACACACACACACACACACACACATGTACCAACACACACACACACTCACATAATTTAAAACTAAAATAGACCTTAAAAAAAAAAAAGGTTTGGACAGCTCCCTAGTTTATCACTCCACCCAAACCTCTCCTCCAAGTTTCAGACTTCTGAAATCAAATACAACTCAAACCAGACAAACACCAAATGAAATTCTTTAGTTCCCCTTGACTCTGGCCCTTGCCTGAGTGGCCCATGTACTGTATACAATGATTGGCATTCTGGGTCCCGCCTTTCCCTTGACCTCTCCTCAACTGTAACAATTATCTAAATTATTCTGTTATTAATGAAAACTCTGGAGTCAGATAGCAGGGTGTGAACCTGGTAGATGCAAAAAGTGCCGAAGAAAAGCCCAGTTGAGCCTCCTCTCTGCTTTTCCAAAATCCAAAAAGGCCAGTGAAACTCCTAACCCCAACTCCTTCCTCACTGTGTCCCTTTCCACATCTGAGTCTGCCAAAAAAAAACCCTCCATGGTTTATTCTGGTCAGCTGAGTGTGGACTCCATCCTCTGAATCAAGCCTCAGTTTATCAACAGTTTCGGGGGGCAGAGCAAACAAATCTCCTGCAACACCCAACATTGAATCCAAGTGCTTCTTTCCATTGCACGGCTCATCCTTTAAGTTCCTTTAGCCACACCTTGAAACAAACCTAGGATCTCCATGAACTCTACAAAACCTTCTCTGTCTTCTTTCTTTCTGGCCACCACCTTTTTCCCTGCCCCCAACTCCTCCTGTTTTGTCCACGTTTTCACAGCCCTGTTTGATTATGGTTTTGTCTTTGTTTCTATCCAGCTTTATAACCCCCTGGTCTTATGCCTTATTGGGGATGTGTCTTTCTAGTTCTATTTCAGCTTTCATCCCACCAAGCCCCTCACCCAAGGACACTGGCTTACAGATTTCTGAGTCACTATGCTTTAGTAGAATTTAGTTTTGCCCAGAACTGCAGAAGGCAAATCAGTGAGCCAATTAAACCAGTATTTTAAGAGAAAGTGTGTGTGTGTGTGTGTGTGTGTGTGTGTGTGTGTGTGTGTGTGTGTGTAAGTAAATCTAAAGGTACAGCTTTTCTTATGGGGAAAAAAAATGATCTTTTATGCTGAGACAGGTTGGAGAAACGATCATCATCCCGAAGGTAAAGAGAGACAAACGGGGAGCTGGGTTCTCTGCAGCCGCCTTTTCTGCTTCTCTCTTGTTTTGCAGCTGCCTCACTCGCCCTCTTGCTTTCCCTTCCCACTCACAGTGGCACCACCATCTGCAGCAGACAGTTGGGTTATCAGCCAACAGCGCATTTCCATGAAGTAGCGCAGCCCATAAAAGGCAGAACGACAAAAGATTCAAACTCAAGCGTATTTTTCCCCTCTGAGCAATCTACTTTGGGGTTCATATCTGAACCTCAGAAGTCTCCAGGAAGCTGAGAGGCAGTATATGGAAAGGATAGTCTGCAGGGAGAAGACTTGAGAATGGGGACAGATGCTTAAGATACATTTGTCGGAGCAGGTTAAAAGCAATATAATGCTCTAACTTCTTTGCAGCAGAAATAAGATATAAAATTAGGAAGCAGCCTTCATGGAGGATGACAGCTAAAAGCTCATTTTGAATGTCACTTCCAGACAGAAATTCTTGCCTGACTATACATTTTCTATGGAATAGCTAGGCTGTTGTGTTTATGTTAAGATCCCTACCAATTGTTCCAGTGCATTGTATTCAGTAGACACTCATTAAATCCTTGTATGAATGTAATCACTCTGGCATCTCAATGCCCTAACGTCTCCCTGCATTTTATATTTTATGATCGTTTCCTTATAAACCAACTAGTTTTGTCTTTGGCACACTAATTTGGCCTCTCAAAATAATACAGATAGCCTGGCAAGACCGGGGCCTCGAAAAAGACACATGGAATGTTCGCACCATAGAGAGATTATCGTTATTTGCATTCATCCCCCACTCATCCCCACATTTCTGAAGGAAGACTAACAGAGAAAACACTGCTTTTCTCCAATCTACGGGGCCTAGGGAGGCAGAATAACTCACCCAGATTCTTCCCCTTTTGCAATGGTAGAGCCAGAGGTCTTTAGGAACTTTAGAAAGATGCTGAGCTGAGTGAGTCAGAGTTCCATCAGGGCTCTGAGACATACACATCACTTACTAGACAGTGTATGAGGTCTCTGCAGACCTCATCTTCCTCTGTAACAACGATAATGATGCCTTCCTTACAGGGATAGCCTATTCTAGGCCTGAATGGCAATAGGTTGACATAGAAAAAAGTATATATGCAGTAGATAAACACAACAGTTCCCTTCTCTGTCCCTCAGAGTAGACACAGCGGAGGTAATTATATGACAATGACAAAATATTCTATTGGTTATCTTTCTTTCCTGATTTTTAATTTTTATCTTTATGAGTATGGGTGTTTTGCCTGTGTGTGTGCGCCTCTTCATTGCATGGATGCAGTGTACATGGGGTCCAGAAGAGGGTGTCAGAGCTCGTGGAATGGAGTGACTAATGGTTGTCAGCCACCATGTGCGTGCTGGGAATAGAACCAGGAACCTCTGAGAACAGTAGGCAGTGCTCCTAATTGCTAAGCCATCTCTCCAGTACCTGGGTACTTTCCCTAAAGTTAATTTGAAAGTAAAAATAATATGCATAGCAGATCAATATTTACTGTAATTTTAATTTAAAATACATTTCAAGAACATTAATTCTTAAGTCTGACACATATATATTATCTGGCATATATGTACACACACACACACACACACACACACACACACACACACACACACACACACACATTTTTCCTTCCTCATTAACCAGCCTGAGTGTCACTCAGCCTGCAGAGAGGAGCAGCCAGGGACCCAGGAAGCCAGGACAAGGAAGCTCCTGAATCAGATGGGTTCTCAGACACTTTTCCCCTTCCCTCAGGCTGAGATATTCTGCCATCTGTTTTGATTAAACCTTTCAAAATTCAACTTGTGTTTTTCCTTCCATTCCTCTGAAATCTCCTTTAATTCGAGAGTCTTCAGGCTTTCTTCTTTCCCTTAACCACCATCTGGTGCTTCTATTAAAAAAGAAAAGAAAAGAAGAAGAAAAAGAAAACGAAAACACATACAACAAACACTCTGAGTTCCTTGGAAGAAAGGTATAATGATGAGGCTAATTTATTCCCATAGTGAGGCCCATTACTATTTCCATGGCAACAGACTGTGATGTTCTGAACATGGGACTTTGCAATCATCACAAGAACAGAATGGCAAAGGGCCTTGTTCAGACTCTTTGTCCTTATGGATACTTGGGGTAGTCACCCTTGGTGGCTCCCAAGTGCCTAAAGAATTGAGTCCAAAGGACTCAGCATAGCATTCAAGGTCCTTCTCAGTCTGGTTGTTGTCTGCCAGTCCCAGGGGCCTATGGGTCTCTGGTCTTTTTCTCCCTCTTCTATTGTCTTAGACTTATTTATCATAAACCTTCATGTCTCCACATTTTTGCCTCTACTGGCTTCTCTCCTAACAACACCCTCCTCCCTAGTCTACTTCTCTCTCCTTTTTTTCTTAACCTAATGAAATCCTCTTTGTTCTAAAGAGTTAGCTGAAGTGCTATTTTCTCCACAGACTCTTCCATGGATCACCCAGGCAATAACCAAACGTTTTCCTGTCTCCCCAGCATTTTGCTCAAACAGATGCAAAGACAACTGAGGTTTTGAACCATTGCTGCCTGAAGCTCCTCCGTTTGAACTGGATTCATTGCTCCCACCTGCCTGCTTCAGTTTTGCAGACATCCTCAATCATTTCCCATGATTTTTCAATGATTCTGAGGCAAAAGTGGCATCTTAATCCCTTTTTACTGTTAGAAACCCTAAGGTTTGTAAATGATTTGGGCGGCAGAACCAGTACAGCATCCATGGGATGGAAAGAAGGTAGGAGTTAGAGTTAGGCCTCTTTGAGTACCAGTTTTGGGAACTCTCTACTAGCCTTCCTTTTCTTCACCTGTGAAATGATAAGAGACCAAATGAGATTCTGTATGCTAAGGCATTTAGTATATTAGATGCCCAACTCTTCTTTTTCTTTCCCCCTTGAACCAGATCTAGCAACATCTGGGAACAAATTTTTCCCTTCTGTTTTTGTTGCTCCAACTTTTAAATGATGCTGAAGTTCAGAGAGTCAAGCAAATAAAGGTTTTCTGCCTCTACCAGAGAAAAATTCCACCTCCAATCCCCTGCCTGTGATCTAGTTTAATAAAAGAAGCTACCAGACAGAGCTGTTGTAAAATGGAGCTGTGTATGAATGCACAGAGCTCTTTAGCACAGCATTGGAGACACTGTAAGCACTCAGGATGTTGCAATTACATTATCACCGCCATCATTATCATTATTATTATCATTATTCTTGTGTGACAGGACAATAGGCCCTGTGAGAATTGCAAAAATTAGCAAGATGGCCTCATGACACCTGTCCTCACAATTCTCTTCCTAGTGACCCCCACTGTCTGTGTGGCCATTCCCTTCTACATGACAGTAGGCTTGAGATGGGCATCTGTGCCTGTGCTGAACAGTCTTCTATTGAGTAGACCAGAACAAAGCGTTGCAGACGATGGGTTTTCAGTGGAAACTTGTCAAAAAGAATGCCGAGTGGGCTTGTTTTTCCTCTCTCGCTATAGAAAAGGAACTCATACTGAAATAGAACCCAAAGGCCTTAGGCTTTCTCATCACTAAGACATTAATCTTCAGTGGTAGAGTGTTGGCTGGCAGAAGCAGTTTTGTGAAGGTTGTATGTATTGGAGTGGTCTTGTGTGTGGTACTAAGGACTGAACCTGGGGCTTTGTCTGTGTTGGCTAAGCACCTTACCCCTGAGCTGTATCCCTACCCTTGAAGAGACCTTTGGACACTTAGATATTTCTGCTGCTGTTCCTCTTCCTCCTTTGGTATTGTTTCCTATGGGGACATGATTTCACCATGTAATCATAGCTGGCTTGGGACTCGCTCTGTAGTCCAGGCTGGCCTCAAACTTTCAGAGCTCCTCCTGCCTCAGTCATGTGAGAGCTGGGATTAAAGGTGTGTGACACTAGGCCTGGCCTCATTTAGCATTTTATTTTATTGAGATTGTGTGTGTGTATGTGTGTGTGTGTAGCCCAGTCCAACCTCAAATTCACTATATAACCGGGCCTGTTTGAATTCCAGATTTTTCTGTTTATCCTCCCAAGTGCTGGGATTACCAGTGCGAGCTACCCTAATCTTTCTTCAGTGGATATAAACCATTCCCAGATTAAGAAACAGACTCTCGCCAGGCGGTGGTGGCGCACACCTTTAATCCCAGCACTCGGGAGGCAGAGACAGGTGGATCTCTGTGAGTTCGAGGCCAGCCTGGGCTACAAGAGCTAGTTCCAGGACAGGCTCCAAAGCCACAGAGAAACCCTGTCTTGAAAAACCAAATAAAGAAAGAAAGAAAGAAAGAAAAAAAGAAAGAAAGAAAGAAAGAAAGAAAGAAAGAAAGAAAAGAAACAGACTCTCTCGATCTCTGGAAGATGACAGGTGGAGTCTAAAGAAAGTGTGCCTGGAAAACATGTCAACCAGGCACCAAGAGGAACCCCTGCCGGATGGTCTAGTGGGATTGTCACTCATATTTACTTTTTATTAATTACCAATTTGATGTCAGGTCCACTGTTGAGCTAAGCAATACAGTGGTACCCTATTATCAGTTGCAAACCAGCAGCCCCAAGACCCCCAATGAATACCTGAAAGCCCAGATAGTAAATTTTCTCCCCATCTTACAACAAGGTTGAGAACATTCACCCTTTACTTAAAGGAAACACTTTACAACTTTTTCTGGCCTACTCAAATGCTACCAACTCCAGTTTTGCTCTTTGTTCATTATTAAGTAAAATGAAGGTTTCTTGAATAGAAGCGGTTTCTTGATACCGCCACAGTCAATCTGCTCGCAGGAATGGCTAAGTTAACGGCCAGTCAACAGGCAGGTAACAAACAGTGTGGATACAACTTAACAAAGGACTGATTCACATCCGTATGCGATAGACTGGCACAGTACTAATGTCACCATGCCACTCAGAACAGCATGCAATTTAAAACTTATGAATTTATTTCTGGAATTCTTCTACTTAATATTTTTGGACTGAGGTTGACCTCGGGTACCTGAAACCATAGACAGTGGAGCTGCTGATGATAAAGGGGAACTACTGTACCATGAAATCTGGTTTAGCAATCTGCAGTACTCCACCTAACCTCCCTACCTCCCCCCCACCCCGCAACTGCCTAAACTACCCCTGATTGTGAAGGGTGCTCTTCCCTCTGTGTAAAAGAAGGATATTCCGTGACAGCACTCGCTCAAAGGACAGAGGAAGGATTTAAATTTAAACTTAAGTTGCAGGAACCTTAGACCCCGTGCTCTTCCCACAATGCATCCTGGAGCTCTCATGATCATCCAAAGATATCCCAAACTGCATTGCGGGTGATTACAGAGCGCAGTGTCAACTTCTGGCCCCTCTATTTCTTGATTTTCATCATGTTAAAGTTAGAATTGGGGCTCACTCTCTCTGACTCTTCCTCTGGCCCTCACTTAGACTGTGGTCTCTGGACTGGGCCTCTTCAGGAACAGGTTTGGACCACAGCACTCGGGGTCCCAGGGACCCCAGGGAGGGGCTGTGCGGTGAGTTCCTTGACACTTTTCCCTCTTAAACTTCCCTCCACTCCTTCCCTTCCTTTCCTGTTCTCTGCTGCTGGCGGAGGGTGGGGGACGTTTGCTCTGACTTACTGCACACTTTGAGCTCTTCTGAGTCATCTCCATGCTGGTGTCCTTCCAACCCCAATCGGCGTCCTGTGGGTGCCCTTCCCCAGCTGCCCGGACCCGTTCAGATGGACTTGGTTCAGCCCCAAAATGACACCAAGATTCATTAGTAAATTGGACACACACACAAGAATCAAAGACTCCCCAGCAACCAACGGGGCTTAGGCAAGTTTTGGAGTGTTGAGGCCAGGATTAATGTGCAAACACCATTAGAATTAATGAACTACTTTGCATTCAAGCATTCAGTTCGCATTTACATTGGTTGTACCGATTGTTAAAGTCTTAAATTAAGGCACTTACTGGGTAGTTAAATGATGGGTGTAAGTTTTCAGCTTAGCCATGAGTTAAAAGAAATAACTTTCACCCACATCTTATACAACTGTATAAAATATCCATCTCTGCTTTAGGAATTTTAAAATCTCCCATTTATCAAAAATTAAGAAGCATGGATTTATCTACTTGGAGGAATAATTCTTGTGGCTGTTCTCCTAAAATAAATTATAGGTGTTCCTTCAAGGACATTAAGTGGCCCAAGTTCATTTAACTGTTCCTGATTCCCATGTTAAGTGCTATGTGATGTAGTTATCCCATTTCAAAGAAGTGTTTTGCATCTGGTGGAATGTTGCTTCTCACTGTCGGCTCGTGAGTCTTCCTCTGCTTGTCTACTGTGAATGAAGCCTGTCTCGTCCCTTCTGGTGGCCACCTGGATTACTCTCAGACAACTTCAAATTCTGGTTCTTACGATTTTCTATGTGACATTGTGATTTATTTTTCTTTTTGATTTTTGGTCTTTGTTAGGGTGGGGTTTCATTTGCTTTGTGTTTGTTTGAAGAAGGGTTTCACTGTGTCACTTAAACTAGCGCAAACTCACAACAATCCTCCTGCTTCACCCTCTCAAGTGCTGGGATTACAGACATAAGTCATTCATACCTGGCCTGAGGTGGCTTTAAGAAAATGGCCTAATCCTACAGTGAGTATTCTGCACAATAGCCATGAACAACATGAGAACATGGGTCTTCTGTCTATTTTTGTTTGTTTGCTGTGCATGAGTGGGCGGTGGACCCATGTGTGTGTTTGTAGCTGATAAGTGGGTATCCACTGTCCTCCTCCACAACTGCCTATAGTTTTCGCTTTGTTCTGAGACAGGCTCTCAGGGAGCCTGAAGCTGGCAGTCTTAGCGAGGCTGGTTGGCCAGCGAGCTCCCACACGCACATCCTCCAGGCTCTGCACCCCAGCACCAGCACTACAACTGCGGTTTGCCAGGAGTTTTCTATGGGGGCTAGGGACCCAACTCAGGTCCTCATGCTTGAGCAGGAAGCATTTGATCCGCTGAGCATCTCCCTCGGTTCCCTGCCCCTCCCCTCCTTTTTAGACAGGGTTTCTCTGTGTAGCCCTGGCTATCCTGGAACTCACTTTGTAAACCAGGCTGGCCTGGAACTCAGAGATCTTCCTGCCTCTGCCTCTGTGTACCAACACTGTCCAGGCCTGTCTCCATTTTTAAGAATACATGGCTATGTGTTTTGATGAATCAGGATGGAGAATCTTCAGATTCCATGTACTGAAACTTCTTGTTTTGTACTTGACCTGATGATAGTGGATGCTTTGCTTACTGTAGCAACAACGTCTATTTGCAAAGATGTAGCTGTGTGGAGGAGCTAGGATTCTTGTGACCTCCCTTGGCCACATTTTAAATGTTTCCTAGTAATTTGTGCTCTGCAAGGAACGAAGCAGAGCCGTAGTTCTGCAGAAACTTGATAGTGCCCTCCCTGGGGAGCTTCTTGTTGCTCAGCTTCCTGCGAAGTGGCCACCCCAATCTTCCCTCTCGGTGTGGGCCCTCAGCATGTGTGTTTCCAATGTATTTAGAACCAGGAGGTGTGGCAGGACAAAGGCTGGTTAAAGGACTTAAAGAGAAAAGGAGCCTCCTACATGGAACTCAGTCCCGTGCCGAAATTATTGCGGTCCCTGCCGCTGCCACCCCATGTGTTCTGGCTTTTTAGTGGGATTGTTCTCTGCAGCTTTGCTTTAAGAGGTAAAGCACCATTGCCCACTGCAAGTCTTAATGAAAAGCAGCTCATAAGCAAGTGACGTAACCTAATTGTAATCCAGGGATCAACTTGGTTATATTATTTAAAGAAATAGCATCCATTTTCATGACCTGATTTAGAAAAGAAACCCAGGGAAGGAAAAAAAAAAGAAACAGTTCAGTTCTTGGCTTCCTGTGCTTGCGCTAATGAGAACACTGGTAAATAATTCAGAAACAATGACTTTCAAGAACGTTAAACTCAACTTAGCTCGGGATTCTAGCTCAAAGCGACAAAAGCTGCTTAGAGAAAATTATAAGTGTTCGTGAAAGAGTTCATTTTTGCAGAAAATGTAGTCATTTAGAAAGTTTATTTTCCTAAGTGGTTCAACACATTTGGAGCTGAGTAGGTGCAAGGGAATGGCTCAATGCTGTGCCCTGTGGAAGCTTCAAATCCCACTCAAATGAAAAAAGCATCATTCCATCTTAGAAACAAAGGCACGGGGCAATAGAAAGTATTAAGAGTGGGTAGAGGGAGGCAGAGGCAGAGACAGAGGCAGGCAAATCTCTGTGAGTTCAAGACCAGCCTGGTCTACATAGTGAGTTCCAGGACAGCCATGGCTACATAGTAAGACCCAATCTCAAAAGAAAAAAAAAAGGTAGGTAGAGAAAACAGGAAGGAGCTGGAGCTATTGCAACTCTCCAGACTAGCTTTGCAACTATTCTATAAATCTAAACCTATTCTAAAATTAAAAGTTTATTTTTAAAACCTGGTTAGAGAAACAGTTGGGTGTACAACTAGAAACACATCTATCCTTGTTGCCTGGTTTATAGAAGGAAAACCAGGCCTGCATAACAGGCAGCTCCGTAAGTGGCATGTTTGCTCTGTGAACTTCAGAAGGACAAGGTGGACTCATGTGAGTCCTGATTCCTATTAATAACATGCTGGGAATCGAGAGGGTGGACTGGCCATTTGGTCCTTCCATGAACCTCATCTAACTGAGTCATGCTTATAACAATATGATAAACCATTTATAGATTGACCTCTCAAGAGCTAACAGTTCTCCAGAATCTGTGTTGGCCTATTTACTTCTTCTATGCCACTTGCCATTCACCATTAAGGATAACCACTCTTAAATTTTGATTTTTCTCATACCCTTGTTCTTCAACTGGTTCTATTACATTCATGTCAGGGACCAAACAATATGGTAGCTTTGCTTCTGAACTTACCAAACTATGTGATAGAAAAAAACAACCAACAGATAAACTATCAAACAAATAGATTAAACGTATACAAATATCACTTATATAAATAGCAGTAATAATATTAAAAAATAATTAGAGGTGTGTAGCACAAATAATAAAAACCCAGAGATAGACATTGGGATTCAAGCTGAAGATCAGAAAAGCAAAGCAGCCAATCACTAGAAAGATCTTTTACCTCTACCAAATCTTCAGACAAAAAAGAAGAGATGCTGTCTCCATGAATCCCCAGACTCCACACACCACTGAGTTCCTGTCTCTTCCCCTTTATATTCCTCTCCCTGCCCAGCCATAACACTTCTGTCTCCACCTCCCTAGAGCTGGGATTAAGTCACATGATCCCAAGTGCTGGTCTCACCTTTGTGTGAGCTCTTGTTTCTTTTTTAGACAAATTTGATCTTGTGTAGCCCCGGGTGGCCTTGAACTCACAGAGATCTTTCTGCCTCTGTCTCCTGAGTCCTGGGAGTAAGGTTTGTAAGAGCTGGAGTATGGGGGAGAGGTGCTGTGAGATCATGGCTCTAAGTAATGTCACACCTACATCCAACAACCACAAATGGCTTCATTTCTCAAGATCATTTGTGAGAAGGCAGAGAGACATGGACGTTTATGGACTATGCCCCACATCTTAAAGGAAGTCTGCACAAATATTTAAGAACCTAACATCATATTTCCTGAGTATAATGTGGAGAAGGTAAAAATAAGCAACAATTTTTTTCTTGGTTATTTTGAGAAAGGGTCTCACTATGTAGCCTTGGCTGGCCTAAAACTGGCTAAATAGATCAGGCTGGCCTTGAACTCAGAGAGTCTTTGCTTCTGACTGGGAATAAAGGTGTATACGGCCCACACCCAACAACATTTTTTACAATGCTTGAAAATTTTAAAACATGCTTTGATCATTCAGCCTTAACAAGTTCAAAAACAGGGAGTACAAAAGGGGTACCTACCGATCCACAGGTATGGGTGTTTTAATTTTAGTTCATTTTCTGGACATGAACTTGACTGTAAAATCAAAAATTCAAGTTAATGCACTACTATAGGCATTAGAAAATGAATGGCATTGCTAAAAAGTATAAGGAACAATAAAGAAAATGACAGAAGCCCTCGGGAGGCAGAGACAGGCAGATCTCTGTGAGTTCAAGGCCAGCCTGATCCTGTGAGTTCCAGGACAGGCTCCAAAGCTACACAGAGAAACCCTATCTCAAAAAGCTTTTTTAAAAATTAAAAAAGAAAAAGAAAGAAAATGACAGAAATCCATTATATAAAAATCAGAAACTGTAACAATGCAGATCTTTGACAAAACTAAGGAACCATATTTTAACCTGTTTTTAGCCACTCTTGTATACTTTAAGTACATAAAATAACTTATAATTGGTGATATCTAAGACTCAACAAACATAGTAGACCAGCCTATGATAAGCTTGATCTATGATTAAAAAACAAAACAAGGGCTGGAGAGATGGCTCAGAGGTTAAGAGCACTGGCTGCTCTTCCAAAGGTCCTGAGTTCAATTCCCGGCAACCACATTGTGGCTCACAACCATCTGTAATGAGATCTGGTGCCCTCTTCTGACCTGCAGACATCCACGCAGACAGAATACTGTATACATAATAAATAA
>PVIU01011631.1:0-63819 GCA_004026605.1 Ondatra zibethicus
CTCTCTCTCTCTCCCTCCCTCCCTCCCTCCCTCCCTCCCTTCCCCCCCCGCCTCGTGATTTAATGAGTTCTGAGTTATTTGAAAAAATTATCTTGAAATAGAGGTCAGGGGACCATTCAAACTGGTAGTAATCCAGGAAGAAATGGGAGTATCCTGAGAACCTCATTTGCAGTGTGTCTATGAAGAGTGAGGTAAGTCTTCTGAGATAAAACTTTTAACTTGTAGAGTCTGCCCTTACTAACAAGCAACTTTTTGGTACCAGGGTTTTGTTACAAACTGACTACAAGGAGTTATGGAGGCCAGAGATTTTCAGGGTATTTTGAAAGAAGGCTGGTAAAAATGTATAGTCTGTCTTAATAAGGAACCCAGACCAGATGCAGGGGAAAAGGTGGAGAAGCAGGCCATTGTGGGTATCACAGGTTTGAGAGCAAAGCTTCAGAGTTCACTCCAGTTGCAAAAGCAAAGGGGAAGATTCAGGAGGGTTCAGTTGAAGGAACTGGCAGATGAATGAATGGCAGATCTGCATAAGTGAACAGGAAGACCAGTTGATGACAGTTAAATAGTCTTCATCAACAAGGGAACCGAGTTAAGCTGAAGCACTGGGGGCAATTTGGAGTTCTCTGCCTGTTGGTCCTTTATTCATTTATTTTGAGACAGATTCTGTTTATTTATTTTGAGACAGGGTCTCTATACATAGGTCTAGAATCCTAGAACTCACTCTCTAGGCTAGACTGGCTTCAAACAGAGATCCACCTGCTCTGCCTCCTAAGTGCGGGGATTAAAGGTGAGCACCACCATGCTCAGGTAAGAAGACCCTTTCTGTTTAGATCAGCTCCTTCACTAGAAAAAAGCCAGTCTGGTTACAGTACTTGTATCTTTTAATGAGTGTAGCCTTTGCAATTGTGTGCCTCTGCTCAAGAGCTGGATCTCTACATTTTGTGCCATCCTGATATTGGAAGTCTAAATTGAATATCTTTTAGTTTGGGAAAACATTCAGTTTTCTCAACTTTGTTATGCCAAGTATTAAAGCAGGGCCCAAATAGTTGACCCACGTATTTTATGTGGGCATAAACTTCTAACCAAACTTCAGACTTAGCGAGTTGTTTGGAGGAAGCTAGTATGTGGTATTTTAAACTACTACAATTGCTGAGAAGGGGAAAGGAATCTTACAGTAAGCAGGTAAAATATAGAAGCACCTTTTATCCCAGGTATGGCTTCTTCAATGGACCAAGCTGCAATGCAGTATTGATTTGACAGAGCCTTGGTTTCAATGATGTCTGTCTCAAAATGGCTCCAAATGATTTCTGTACTGCAAAATAAATCCAAACTCTGGAAACAAAAACAAAAAAAAAAGAAGACCCTTTCTGTAAGGGCTTCTGTTATGCCACAATGCCAAGAGGGTACTTGATTTAAAGCAGGGCACAGAGTGATGTCAGCAGTCATCTAGTTTGTGTTGGAGAATCAGTTGGTGTGACATGGCACATTGGGTGTCAGCATAGCATTGGTTATGTTGAAAACCAATTAGGAGAACCCTAATAGTCACTGGAGATGCAGACTAAACCATATGCCTGTTAGTTTCTCGGAGACAACCAAAAGACAAGGTTAGGTGGATATCTCCTGAGATCAGAACAAATCTGAGCATTTTATGCTCCAGGGTATTGTAGGAAACAATAAAACAATTAGCAGGCAATTAGTGCAGTTTAATACTTGAACTTGGTCAAGGAAAGAGACGGTCAAACAGATCTCTGCAAAACTACCCTTATCTCAATGTAACTATGATTTTAATCAATGCTTTGCTTTCTAGGGGATTATATATCTGGTTTTACAGTGTGTATGGGCACAGCTTTTGACTAAATTAACCCAGTTAGTCATATAGAAATAACAATAAGACATACATGTGGAAGGAGAGACACAATTGATTGAAATATTTAAAATGTCTTATTTGCCAGCTAGGGATTGTATCACATGCTTGTAATCCCAATACTCTGAAAGCTGAGGCAGGAGAATTGAGTGTTTGAGGCCAATCTTGGCTACACAGCAAAACTCTGTCTGAAAAAAAAGCGTCCAACTTCCAAAAAGTTATGAAATTTATTAGTAAATGGGAAGGTCTGAAAAAAAGCAGGTACCAGATGACAAACTGAACAAAAACTGAAAGGTATATATTATAAATATTGTCAACATAGACTAGCACCTCTCTTTAAAGGAAAAAAACAACATGACTTATTCTGAGTCAAATATGAGAGATAATAAATTGATGGAGATTATGCTATCCAAAATATTGGTAACAAAAATGCTCAGAAAAAAACATGCAAAGCTTCAACACTATTAAACACTACAGTGACTAGAAAATGACCCTCAGTTCTGTTACCAGTTAGATTGCTATGCTTCTTCTACTTTGTCAGGATAGAAACAGTGAGTAAGGGAGAAAAGTCTCATCTAACACTGGCAAGCCTGGGCCCTTGAAAGTCCAACTCTTACAGGTTGGATTGGCAGTCTTTGTGGGCGTATCCTTCCAGGCCCTTAGAGCTAATGACCTTTTGCTCTGGGCTTCAGAAGCAAGGAGTTTATGGTTCTAAGTACTCAGGTAGAAGATTCAGTGTGTAGGTTTTAAGTATTAGCAACCCTGTAGCTGCATTTCAGGCCTCGGATTCCAGTAGCAGTAGTGAGCCACAACAACCAAGTTGCCTAGTCATGTATTTTTTATTGTCTGGAACTTCTAGCTAAACATGCAAAAGAAACCAATTTATAAGTAGCAACCTTTTCCCATTGAGAGAACCTAAAGCTATGTTATCTTTAGTTAGATTTACCTAAGTGGTTATGAGTCGAAGTAACGCATTTATCAAACATACAGATAAGTGCAGAATCTTTTAGAGACACAGCTCCTTAACAGTCTTGGGTGCTGGAACCTTCAGCTCCTATAGAAACTAATGCTACATCTCTTAGACCGAGGCTTTGAGGAGCCTTGGTTTTTAAGACTTGGTAGCACCCTAGAATTCTGCCTGCAAGAGAAGTCCATGCCATCTTATCTTCAGTTCTTCACAGCCTTTCTCATCTCGGCTACCTCCGACCCCACTTCTGATCACTCAGTGAAACTCTTCATCAGCCCCTCTTCCACCACTACTTTCACAGCTACTGCGGCTTCACCGCTGCTTCCAGAATGTGCTCTTCGTGTTACCAGCACTGCCTGGTGTGCTAACAAGGATCAAAAGACTATGGAAGAGGCCCTTATTGAGTATAGTGCTGCAACTTGGGTGGTTGTCTCCTAGCTGGCTCACAGAGTGTGCCAACAGTCTGCTTATATAGTCAGAAGTGGTGGTGCCAGGGTGCAGCCAGGGTGTTTGCACTGATCAGGGCACAGCCTTTCATGAAAAGAAAGGATTGCTTGAATTGCTTAGAGCAAAGTCCTTCATACAAAGACTGTTTACAACAGTTATAGGACAGGCATTCTGCTGGGGTATTAGGTGAGGTGTTCCTCATCAGACCCAAGTCAAAAAGGTTGTGAGAATTCACTGTGATTTATGATGGCAAAATAAAAATAAAAATCTTGTACTAGCTATTTAAAAGAGTTGTTGTCAGATGAATGCCTTTTGGAACTTGAGTTGAGCAAACAGCTGAAGTTACAGTATAGCTTTCTTAAAATATCTGTGAAGCATTCAAAGCAGCTAAGCTTCCATGAGGCCAGTCCAGCCAGCTGCTCAGGAGGGGAATTGGAAGCTAACATTCCTCCACTTGAAGTAGTCAGGCACCATGGGAGGGCCTCGCTATTGCAATTAAGGAGTCAAACCATCCTAGGACCCAACGTTTTAGCTTATTTCAAGAAAGATAACCATTAAAAGGGACAGTCACAGCAAAGGCCTGTCATCGACATTAGCAAGGCTTTGATAGAATTTTGAAAAGCCTTACTTCTGCCCCGATGCCCCTGGGAGAGATGGTTCCCTTTGATCAACCCCAATGTCAGCCATGAAAGGAAATACAAAGCACCTGTTTTGGAAAAAAAAGGAAAATAACCCCATGTTTGTTCAGACTGCTATATTCAAATACTATACAGTGGGTACTTTATGAACAGATTATTTTCTCACAGTTCTTGAGGCTGGGGGAAGAAAGGTGTAAGTGCTGGCAGATTCTGTACCTGGTGATAGTTCAATCTGTGATTTGTAATGCCTACTAACTACTCTCTCATGGTAGAAGGGGCAAACAAGACCTTTCAGGCCTTTATAACATGACTGTTCTTTTACATTGCTCTTCCTTGGGGGCTGCCAGTACATGTGCTTAGCATGTGCAAGGCTTCCAGATTTTATTTCTAACACTAAAATAAGTAATAATATTAATAATAAATAATGTTCTTTTCTCAAGCATAATCAGCCCCCAGAACATTGCTTTTACTTTTATCAAATGGTAAGCTCCAATATATGAATTTTGAGGGGAACATAAACATTCAGACAAAGCGTTTCCTATTCACAGATGGTATGCTTTTATACAGAAAATCATAAGGAATCCACTACAAAATATATTAAAACTACCATATATACTCAGTGAGTTGGGAATGTATAATATTAATATAAAAAATCAAGTATTTCCATATATTTAAAATTATCAGTTCAAATAATAGTGTTGATAAGAATTAAAAGAAAACATTCATACTTCTGGTGAGAATGCAAAATGGTAATTACACCAAATGTTAAATACAACCTTATCAATGGTCCAGCAATTTTACTTCTAGTTTTATATTTGTGTGTATTTGAAATAAATTATATTCACCTAAAAACTTTATGTGAAAGTTTAGAACACCAATATTCATAACAATTGAAACCTGAAAATAATCCACATGTTTACTGATGACTGGACAATCAAAATATGATGTATCCACATGATGGAATATTACCTGCCATAAATATGAAGTATTTTATAGGCTACAACACAAATGCTTCTTGCAAATATTGTGCTAAGTGAAAGAAGCCATTCACAAAAGACCATAAATAATATGATTCTATTCATATGAAATGGAAACAATAGGCAATTCCATCAAATTGCAAAGCAAATTAGTGGTTAGTTATTGTTGAAGAATATAGTGGGTGTAAAGCCATGGCTGAAAGGTATGAGATTTCTTGAGTTGATGGAAATTTTTTAAAATTGGCATTGGTGATAATTACAGATATCTGTGAAAGAAAAAGTTGATGACATTATAAAATTCATTGAAAGACACAAACTGTCAAGCTCACAAACAAACAGAAAATGAAACAAAAAGAAAAGAAAAACTGAAGAGTGATGTTATCTACCAGGTCTAAAGAAAAAAACATAAAATCCTTGAGTCATACACTATGATTCCCACTGTGCAAACTACAGACAATTCCAAGCTACCAATGTGTCATCACTGAAAAAGAATTTATGATGATGATGGCCATTAATTCTCACTCATTGGTATAAACCAGTCCCTGCACATCACTTCTATATCTTTAAAAGGAAATTATTTTAAAATCTTCCAAGCTGGGGCATGGTGGTGTAGACCTTTAATCTCAGTACTCAGGAGGCAGAAATAAGCAGATATCTGCGAGTTCAACATCATCCTGGTAATTGCAGCGAGTTTCAGGACAATTCCTACATAGACTGTTCTCACTGCTCTCCCTGCCCAGAAGAAGCCCCAAGAAAATTCTAAGTCCAGATATCTTCGCTGGTAAATTATATCAAACATTTAAGTATGAAATAATACAAATTTTAAACAATCATTTCATAAAGCAGATGGAGAAGCTGCCTTAGTTTATAATGGAATAAGAATTCTCTTGATACAAATATAAAAGTTCTACAAGAAAAGCACCAGCCTCATAAGTAAAGATGGAAGAATTCTTTTTGTTGTTTTTCGTTTGTTTGCTTTGGTTTGAAATAGTGTCTTACTATGCAGCCCAGGTTGTCTGCATATTAACAAACCTCCTGTCTCAGTGCTGGGATTATAACCTTACTTGGTTCATATGAAAAAGTCCTAATAAAAATTTAGGGAATTATATCCAGCGGTACATTAAAAATGCATCAACTTATCCTAACCAGCCGAATTTTAGTATAATACTGTAAAAAGGGTTTAATATTTAAAAGTGAATATAGCTAAACATTAACAGAAGAAAAAAGAAAATATAACCTTCTCAAAAGATAATGGATACATTTTATAAAATTCAACACTCACTTTGTGTTCAAATGTCTGAAGATGCCTGCATTATAGTTCAATGGTAGATCAGTTGTTTACATGAGGACCTGGGCTTGATCCTCGCCAGGAAAAGCTTTAAAACATATATCAGGAAACTATGACTAGAGAGGGAGCGCCTTAAGTCAAAATAACACATCTATGAAAACTACAGCTGTTGTGGTACTTAATAGTAAAACTGGTGCTTTCCAATTATGGTCAAGAATAATGCTCTTACCACTGCTATTCAATAATGTACTAGGAATCCTTGTTAAAAATTAGGCAAAGAAAAACTGGTATGTATGTGCATAGGGAAAAAAGTAAAATTATATATATTTGCAGAAAATCATGAGTGTATACATAGAACAGTCCAAGAATCAGTAAAAGATTTTAAAACTACTAAGTGAACTTAGCATGATGTCAAGATAAAGGGTCACAAAAATCAAGTGCATATTTTATCCTAGAAATAAACAGCTTAAAGTTGAAAAAATTAAATGCCATTTTCAATTGCATAAGATTATATAGTAATTAGGGTTAGATTTTATGAAATATATGAAAATTTGCACTGGGAAACTATAGTATAGCAAGATTAGTTATGAAACACCTAAATTAATGGATTGGTGTACCGTTTTCATGAATCAGGAGATTCAATAGTATTAAAGTGTCATTTCTTCTTAGTCCATCTGCCATATTCAGTTTAATTTCAGTGACAAGCCCCTCAGGTGTATATATGTCTAATTTGACAAACTGATGCTAAGTTTTATGTATAGGACTGCAAATATTGTATCTACCATTCCAGATTGCCATTTTTGAATATATTATTCCTGATGTCTCAAGCATATAATTGAAATGGTCCTCTCATTTATGAAAGCTCTGCAAGATTCATGTAAAATATAAGCAAGTAATGTATATAAATATATGGGGTCAGGATTGGATTCTGATCATCAAGAGAGGCCATCCTTTCACCTCCATTCGTAACTTACTTCCAACACAGAATTACATTCTAAAATCAAATGACCAAGGCTGGAGATATGGTTTAGCCATTACGAACACATAATGCTTTTTGCAGAGTACCTGAACTGGTTCCAACATTGATGTTGGGTATCCGGGCTCACAACTGCCTATAACTCCAGCTTCAGTTGTTATGCCTTTTGGCCACCTCAGACACCTGTGTGTACAGCACACACACACACAGGTACACACATGCATACATGTATGCACACATATGCATACACATATGTGTAACTTAAAACATAATATCAAATCTTTTAAAAATAAAAACAAATGACCCTAAGACCTAATTATATCCTGCCTACTTCTTTACATTTATCAGCCACTTCCTTTCAACCATTACTTATGAGATAGACTAAATTCAATGATTTTCTGGGGTCCTGAAAGATTTCCCATACCACTGGCATACCCTACAATCCACAGGGACAAGCCATTGTGGAGAGGACCAACTCTTAAGTAGCTGTTGACCAGGACTATCTCACCAGAGGCTGGGAGATATCCTCATCTGGCCTTAACAGAGGTCCTTTTTCATAAGAACTTTCTCAGTTTTGATGACAAGGGGCTCAGCCCAGCTTACAAGCACTGGGAATCCCTGCCAAGGAACACACTCCTGCCCCTGGTGAGATGGAGAGATCCTATCTCCCTCCAATGGCAGCCTCCAGCCCCCTGTTAACCTATGGGAAAGAGTATGCTTGTGTTTTTCCTCAGACTGCCACAATGCCAGTATGGCACCCAGTAAGAGATGTATGTCCAGCCATAGATCAGCCTGCTTCCACCAAGGAGGAAATAACCCAGGAAGGGTGATGTATATACTCCCCTTTCTTGCTCTCATTACCCCCCTAACAAACTGATTTATTAAGGGCAGAGGTTATGGCCTTTGACTCATCATTTTAAAAAAAAAAGTTTGGCATAATATAAAAAGGCTGCTGGACCTTCTGACTCTGTTTTCAGGACCAGGGTGTGTTTCTTTCACTGACTCTATTTCAGGGCCAATGTCTGTTTCTTTGGCTCTGGTTTCAGGGTCAAGGCATGTTTCTTTGGCTGGCCTTTTTTTTTTTTTACCTTAGAGAAAGAGAACAGGAGAGCTAAAGGCTGGGCAGGGCCCGCTGCAGTGAACAGATGCTTGCCTGATAGCAAGAACTGCCATCATGTGCTTTTGAGAAAGAATAAAGAGGAGGCAGCAACACAGCACCCTGGGCTGAGGGAACCAAGGCAGACAAGTCCTGCTGTGTGAAAATAGAGACAATTAGAGGGAGGACAGGCTCTGTTCCTGCCACTGGGACAGGAAAATGTGAACCAGAAATTCTCCCTGGACTCCATCAGATTCCACCAGAGAAAGTCTGGGGCATGACAACTGTTGCCATGGCAGCAGTTATCCAGGATTAACAAGCCTCTCCTTTCTCTGCATGGATGCCCTGTCTGTCTTCTGATACCTTCAGCTCTTGTTTCCAGAAAAAGGCCTTTTATCCTGCCTTGGCTGTGTGAAAACATGGCTGGAAACATTCAGGAGCAGTTTTTAAAAGTACTTACATGCGAGACTATTCCTGCGCAATGCCTAGGTGTTGTGTTCTGCATAGTTTTGTTTCAGTGCTATGTATCTAACCCTTCACCGACGTTAGGTATGTGCTCTACCATTGAGCGATGCTCCCAGCCTCTGTCCAGTGTGTGTGTATGTGTGTTGTACACATGTCTGTACAAGTGTACTCTCCTGTGTATGTGTAGAGCTATAGCAATAGCAAGCATTTTATCTGCTGGACCAGCTCCCCCAAACCCCCATACTCAGGTTTAATAACCCATTTGGGGGATAATATTAAATTTTATTTCAAATTTATAGAAGTTGTGAACAATATTGCATTTTCCCACATCAAAACACAATTTAATGAACTATTTATTGGCCTAAATAAGACCTTACTGATGTATATAACTGAAATAAGTTTATGCTTTTCAAGGTAAAGCAAAATAGTAAATGACTGCTTTAAATTTTTAAATCCAGACATAAACATATGACTTCATTATTAGTACCCTATTTGCTCCATTACTGCATTTTCATTATTAGTTAGCACCCATTTATAATGGATGCATTCTTTTTCTATTATTGAAAATAGACTTGTTTCATACAATATATTATAATTATGGTTTCCTCTCCCCCAACTTTTCCAATATCCTCCCCACCTCCCCTCCCATCTTGATCCACACCCTTTCTGTCTTAGAAGCAAGCATCTAAGAATAATAATAAAATGGAATAAGATAAAACAAAGGAAACAAATCAGAATAGTACAAAACAAGCAAACAAAAGAAAAAGCATAAGAAACACATAAAGGCACATATACTCAGTTCATATGCACAGGAAACCCATAAAACACACATCCAGAAGCCATTATGTATATATACATACACAGGGCCTGTAAGGTTTTTAAAAATGTCCTGACTTTACATTATGAGACAAAACAATCATCACAAAGAATCTCTAAGAATATAACTGAGTTTGTTTTGTGTTGGTCATCTACTGCTGGGCATGGGTCTGCCTTTAAATGTGGTTTTGTCCCCAGTAAGATTCTGTTGAAGAAAACTAATTTTTTATTTGCAAGTGGTTATTAATCAAAGATAGCTTCTGAATTAGGGACAGGAGCTTGTGTCCACTCTTCCTCTCAGTACTGGGACCTCATCTGTCACAGACCTGTGCAGGCCCTGTGCATGCCTTCACAATTTCTGTGAGTTCATATGTGAGCCAGCCCTGTGGTGTTTAGAAGGTCTTGTTTCTTTGGTGTTCTCCATCTTCTCTGACTGTTGCAATCTTTCTGCATCCTCTCCTGCAGAATTCCATAAGCCCTGAGGATCTGATAGAGATTTCCCTTTTAGGACTGAATGTTCCAAGATCTCTGTCTGTCTGTCTGTCTGTCTGTCTTCCCCCTCCATTTATCCCTCTGTCCCTCTATCCCTTTCTCTGTGTACATTGTCAATCTGTGGGTCTCTGTGTTTGTTCCCATCTAACGCAGGAGGCAACCTCTCTGATGATGGCTGAGCAAGGCATTGATCTGTGACTATAGCAGAATGTTGTTATGATTCATTTTATTGCTATGATCCTTTAGCAGAACAGTAGTATTTTGTTTTCCCCTAGATTGCTGGCCTAACTGGTCTCAGGTTCTTGGACACCAAAGCCATGGGGATGGGTTCCATCTTATAGAGTGTCCCTTATATCGTATCAGATATTGGTTGGTTTCCGTATAAGCTTTGTGGCATTGTTGCACTAGCACATCTTGCAGGTAGGTCATCACTGTAGATTGCAGACTTTGTAACTGTATTGGTGTTTATCTTTCTCCTTTGGTAGTTATATCTTCTTCAGTTTCTTTCTTCAAAGTCTTAAAGTTTTTATCATACAAGTGTAAGTAAGTGTGAGTGTTACAGCTCTGGAGCTGCAAAGATATCCTGACTTATGGGGAAGCCAGGCTATACCTAGACCCACAGTAGGACAGCTCTGGAGGGGTAGAGTTGCACGCAGTAGGACTGTTCTGGAGGCTGGAGCCTCAATAGGATAGCTCAGCCCTGGGTTCAAGGTCGGGGATTGGTTGATTTCTTGCTCAGGGATTGGTTGGTTTTGTGTTTTAGTTAGTCAGGGGCAGAGTTGGCTCTGGTTTCAGATCCTGTGTGTGTTTCTTCACTAACTCTATGCTGTCTGTGTTTCTTCACTAACTCTGGATTTAGAGTCAGAGTGGGTTTCTTTGACTGCACATTTTATCCTACAACAAGTCTTTCACTTGCTTGGTTAGAGTAACCCCAATATATTTTACATTATTGAGGTTACTGTGAAAGGTGTTTCCCTGATTTCTTTTTCAGTCTATTTGTCATTTGTATATAAGAAGGGTACTGATCTTGTGTATTAATTTTGTATCCTGCTACTTTGCTGAAAGTGTTTATCAGCTCTAGGAGTTTCCTGGTGGAATTTTTTAAAGTTGTTGATGCATACAATCATATCATCTGCAAATAAAGATACTTTCACTTCTTTTCTTCCAATTTGTATCCCTTTGATCTCCTTCAGTTGTCTTATTGTTCTAGCTAAGACTTCAAGTACTATATTGAATATGTATGGAGACAGTGAACAACTTTGTCTTGCTCTGATTTAAGTAGAATTGCTTTGGGTTTTTCTCCATATGGATTCATGTTGGCTACAGGCTTGCTACAAATTTCCTTTATTATGTTGAGCTACATCCATTGTATCCCTAATCTTTCCAGGACTTTTATCATGAAGTGTTGCTGGATTTTGTTAAAGGCCTTTTCTGTAGCTAATAAGATGATCGTGTGGTCTTGTTTTGCAGTCTGTTTATATGGTGGGTTATATTTATCAGTTTTAAATATGTTGAGACAACATTGCCTTTTTGTGATGAGACCTATTTTATCATGGTGGCTGGTCTTTTTGATATAGTCTCAGATTCAGTTTCCAAGCATTTTATTGAGAATTTTTTGTATCAATGTACATAAGGGAAATTGGTCTGTACTTCTCTTTCTTTGTTGGATCTTTGTGTAGTTTAGGTATCAGGGTAATTGTGACCTTGTAAAAATAACTGAGCATTGTTCCTCTTGTTTCTATTTTGTAAAACAATTTAAGGAATATTGGCATCCCCTTCTTTGAAAGTCTGGTAGAATTCTGCACTAAAACGGTCTGGCCCTGTATATTTTTGGTTGGGAGACGTTTATTGTTGGCTTCTAATTCGCTAGGGATTATAGGACTGCTTAAATTGCTTATCTGATCTTGATTTAACTTGGCTAAGTCACACACATTGAGAAAACTATACATTTCTTTTAAATTTTCCAATTTTCTGTAGCATAGGTTTTTAAGCTATGTTCTTATGATTCTCTGGATTTCCTTGGTGTCTATTGTTATGTCCCCTTTTTAATCTCTAATTTTGTTAATTTGGATCTTTGCTCTCCACCATTTAGTTAATTTTGCTAAGGTTTTGTCAATCTTATTGATTTGTCTCAAAGAAATAGCTCATTTCATTGATCCTTTTTATTTTTGTGTGTTTGTTCATCTCTATTTTATTGATTTCAGCCCTGCATTCTTGCCATCTACTCTTCTTCCATGTTATTTCTTCTTTTTGTTCTTGAGATTTCAGGTGTGCTGTTGAATTACTAATACAATACCTCTCCTCTTTTATGTACACATTTAGTGCTATGAACCTTGCTTCTTAGAGCAGCTTTCATTGTATTCCTTAAGTTTGTATATGTTGTGTTTTCATTTACATTCAATTCTAAAAAGTTTCTAATTTCTTCCTTAATTTCTGCTTTAACCCATTTTTTTGTTCAGTGGTCATGCAGTCTTAATATTATCTGGTCATTTGGAATATAGCACAAAAGGTAAACAATTCATAAATAACTATGGTTTTTACTCCATTTTCAACTGTGTGGTAAATATATCATATATAGATATAAAAACATTATAATTACCATTTAGTACCCATAACTTCATTTTAACATTTTCCCTCTATTCTGGATATTTTGACAATTTAAAATTAAATGATTGCCATTTTGATATTTATAAAGGGGGCTAACTTTCAAAATATCACTTGATTAAAATAAAAATTCCAATTAGTTCATTGTCAGATAAAAAATAAAGCAAAAGTTTCTGATTGCCCGTCTTGTACATTAGCTGGTTTTCAAATATAACACATGTGCAGACAAGAACTATTCTGTAAAAAGATCTAATAATTTTAGAAATTTGTTTCTAAAACCAGTTGCCAACATGTCTGAACACACAAAAATATGAATTAAACTTTGAGGTTTTTACAGAGAAATAAATACTATCTGGACCGAAGATTCTGAAAACTATATAGGTAAAATCTGGGCTAATTTATTTGAAATATGGCTAGTTATTAGAAATATGTAGTGTATTAAAGCAGTATGCTTCCTTCTTTTGAAGTTACATAGACTTGAAATGCTATATGCCTGTGACGCACAATGGGAAATTACAATGTATGATGATAGATTTCTATAACAAAGAGACAAATTTGGGTAAGCTATGGAAAAATCAAGAAACAACATTTTTCCTTGAAAGGGGAAAAATATTAAATGGAAGTGTCAAAGGAAAGAAAGACATGATCAAATAAAAAGACCATTAATTTAAGGCAGCAATACTCTCTTGGCATTTAAAAGCATTTGCCCTAGTATATCATCTAATGTATTACAACCACCATGAATGCATTTTTTAAAAATATAGGTACTGAATGATGACTAAGCAATGATGGAATAAATTCATAGTCTAAACCACATAAGTAACAAGTCACTTATATCTTAACTGCTTGTTTAGCACTAAATGATTTTTCAATAATCATTCTAGTAATTTTCAAATCACATTATAAAAATTCTGGTTGCAGTGTTTTATTTTGCCAAATTACATTTGAAAGGAAGAAGTTAGCTGCTTCACCTACTTTGATGCTAGTATATTCTGGATTCTGTTATACAAATCTATGTATAGACATCGTTTAGTCTCTATCTGGTATGCATTTGCAAAACATTTTAACACTGTAAACTTTATAAATTTTAATATTAAGTATGGGGAAAGGTTTATACACTACTACAATAATGCTAGTGTAGGTCTACACAAGGCCTCGTAGTGATATCAATCAATTTGAGGCAGAAGTTTATCAATGATTTGCTTGACAGCCATCATTTCCCGCAAACATGAACTATGCATCTTGCCTTCATAGATTTTTGAAGATTACATTGCCTGCTTTTACCAATGCTTTTAGATTTTAATAGTAAGAGAAACAAACATTAGAAGAACCAAAAAGTCACAACCTCCATAGCAGTGGAGAATAGAAATATCTCTAATATCACTGATAGGGCCCTGAGAAAATCTTCCTAAAATTATTGTTAGAAGAAAGCTATTCTTTATCTCTTGATCCATCAAAGCATTTCCATTTTCTGCTATTTAATCACAGATCATCATCCTGGAAATATGGTTAAAGTCCAATAATATGAAAGAAAGAAGGCATAGTCAAATTCATATTTAATGTAATCAGTTCATCAGAGAGAACATTAAGAGCAGTTATATTCCACCTTGCGTATTTATTATCATCGATATTTTCATGAGAACAAGTTGTACCTTCCTAGAACTTACCATTAAAATGTGTTTTTCTTTTTTGTATAGTGAGAATTGAACCCAGTACCTTATGCACGCTAGGGAAATGTGTCACTACTGAGCCCTAAGGTGAGTTCTGTAGATTTCCACCATCATTTGGAAGTAGGACCCAGCAATATCTTCACCACAGCTTATAAGTTACAAGTCCGATCTTTTCACCTCTCACACTCAGACCCCAAATGTTCAGAAATAAATCCTGCTTCTATTTCCTCAAAATTCCTCTATCTTACCCTCCAACTTACCATGTTCTAACTAAGAATAAATTTTATACAACTTCAGAAACTTTCAGAGACAATTCTATCTTCTTTTTTTCATCCTACAACTCCTCCCAGATCCTCCCCACCTCCCCACCCAACCAACTCCAGGCTTCCTTTCTCTTTCTCATCAGATAATAAACAAAAAACAAGCCAGAATTTTAAAAAAGACTCCCCCACAAAACCATAAAATCACTATATCGGAAACCATAGTCTACAAGCAAAATACCAGCAGGATTTATTTTATTAATTGCCCAAATAAAGCAACATGAGACAAAAAAAATCTTCAAAAATACCATTGAATTAGCTTCTTTTTTTTAGTTTTTTTTTATTTTGTTGTTATTTTTGTAGTTGTTGAGCTTTTCGTTTTTTGGTTTTTTTTGGGAGGGTGTTTTTGTTTTTGTGAGACAGAGTTTCTCTGTGCAGTCCTGGCTGTCCTGGAATTCACTCTTTAGATTAGGCTCTCCTGGAACCCAGAGATCTGCAACTTGGAGATCCACCTGCCTCTGCCTCTGCCTATGCTTGGATTTAACATACTACCTGGTCCATTGAGTTAATTTTGTGTTGGTCATTTAACATATGGCATGGACCCTGTCCTTAAGTGTGGTTTATATACCCAGTAAGACTCCATTGGAAAGAACTAAATTTTCCTTCAAATCTTCAATCTGCAGAAAAGAAAAGCATGCATCCCCATCCTGAGAAGCTGTGCTTAAAAATAAGAGGAAGGGAACCTGATTACAGGGGGACCTCTTGAATGCCTCACACAAAAAGGAAAAGATAGTCTTTTTGCACAGAATCAAAATTTTTTTTTTTACTGAGATTTCTCCTGACCTTGCTGAGTTTATCTTTTTGTTTGGTACTGTTGGCAGACCTTAAATGAACACTTTGTAGCAGGCATTCTAGAGTCTCACGGGGGGAAACAAATCACTCTTAAGGGAAGACCACATCCCCAGCAGTAGATGGCTAACACAAAGCAAACTCAACACCATCTTTGAAGGTTTTTTCTCATAATGTTGTCAGGGTATTTTATTTATTGTTGTTGTTGTTATCATCATCATCATCATCCTTATGGGTCCTTTGTATATGTATCATGGTTTCTAGTTTTGTGTATTTATGGTATTCCTATGTGTGTAATTCTGCATGTTTCTGTGTACACATGCACTTTGTGTGCTTATTCTTTGGCTCTTTTTCCTTTGGTTGTTTTGTCTTATTCCAATTTGTTTGCTTTTATTTTAATATCTTATTTTATTTTGTTACTATTCCTTAGTTACCTGTTTATTTTCCAAAAGAAAATGACAGGGTGTGGATCCAGATATGAGAGGAGGTGGGAAGGAACTTGGAAGAGAAGGATGATGTGGGATTCCCCTCTGTATGCTGTGAATATCATTGGTTAATAAAGAAACTGCTTTGGCCTATAGCAAGGCAGAACTTAACTAGGCAGGGAAAACTAAACTGAATGCTGGGGAAAGGAAGGCAGAGTCAGGAGAAGCCATGTAGCCCCACAGGAGACAGATGTTGGAACTTTACTTGGTAAGCCACAGCTTTGTGGCGATACACAGATTAATGAGGATGGGTTAATTTAAGATATGAGTTAGCCAGAAAAAATGCTTAAGCTATTGGCCAAACAGTATTGCAAATAATATGATTTCTGTGTGATTATTTCGGAGCTGAGCATCTGGGAACAAGCAAGCAGCCACCATACAACAGCAGGGGGGAACCATAATCAGAATATATTATATGAAAAAATCTATTTTTAATCAAAGAAAACTGTACTACAAACTAGACATCTACAGCTGTCTTGTGTCTATACTAGAATGAATAGAATGAAGAGGGTGGCACAACCACTGTGCTCCACATTAAGCAGAATATGCAATATTTTGGGACAGTTACAATTCAGGAGGATGTAAAAATCTGTCACCTCATCAATCACCTGGATTAATTCAGTTGATCTGGCTGGCTAGGTAGGTGTCTCCTTACTCCCTCACCACTCTGTGTGGGTTCCTTCCTGAGGTAGTATATTCAGTGGAAGAGAGCAACCTTCCCTAATGGAGGAAGAAACTTCTTTAGTCAAGAGTCCATGAATAGCTGAGTGCCCCTGCTAGAACTTCCCAACAAGCTCAGTAACTTGGGAACCTGTAGGGAGTACCCTTGAACATAAATGTCAATTCAGAAATAACTGAAATAATTAATTGGGGGAAGTTAACCCTAAAAATGAGGCCTCAGAGGGACTATATTTGTATAAATATTACATAAAGTATCACTTTGAGAATATGCCAAGTAATAATGTTATTACTCAATCCAAGTCCATTTACTCATGGCTGAAAAGGGAACCAAAGAAACAAGGACAAGTTGTTGGGCCAAGAAAAAAAGCTTTATTTGTAATACCAACAAAATGAGAAAAGACTAGGACCTCCCAGGGGAAAAACATTTCAACTCAGCCCAGGTTTCAAGCTCTTTTCTCCTCAGGAAAGGAGAAATAAATGACTGTTCTCACCACCAGGGTGAGCTGTCAAGCATAGTCCTGACTAGTAAACTCTATGCAACAATGAACAAGAAGAGGTGTCCCTGCTTGTTCCTTGCCCCTACTGCAGGTAAGGGAGCTGATCCTCCCTCTTACCAGCTGCAGCACTCCAGAAAGTATGCTCTGTACCTTTTCTGGGCAGCACAGTAGACCTGACCTTTATGACAGGGGTGTAGGGGAACAACCCTAAGAATGTGAGCCTGGGAGATCTGGTCCCATCCCTCATCTGCCATATGGTAGCATGGGCAAGTGAAAGTAATCTTCCATCTCCCCATCCCTCGCTGCCTGTGGCAGTTGGGAAATTGGCCCTGAGGTTATAAAATCAGGAGAGCTGTCCCTGTCCCTTACCAGCTGCAGCACTTGAGAGAGTGACCACTGCACCTCGCTTGGATAATACAGTCCAAGCTGGCCCTGAAGGTGTAGGAGTGGGAGAGCCAACCCTGAGGACATAAAAGCACGAGAAATACAGTGACTTTTAAAGTCAACTAAAAGCAAGTGAACCTAGGGAGTTTATTTAGCATCTCATTTGGTTAAAATATTTATAGAAAGTTCTTGCCCACCACCACTTCTTCCCTTCCCTTTTGGACTATGTCTCCTTATGTAGATCCAGCATATTCAGAATTCTCTATGTAGACCAAACTGGTCTCAAACTCAAAGAGGGATGACTGCCTCTGTGTCTGCCTCTACATGTACCTCCTGAGTGCTGAGATTAAAGAGATGCACCACCACAACTGGTTAACAATGCTTAAAGTAAAAGAAGAGTTAGAGTATTGATAATTCTATGCCATGCTACCTTAATTACACCTACTACATTAGAGTTAACTTACAGAACACTTTCTATATGCTAATCACTATATACTATCTCATTGACTTGTTTACTCCTACTATTGATCCTATAGGTACAATTTTGTACATAAAGAAGTTAAGTCACTGAAAAGTCTACTAAAGATTACTCACTATGCAGATGGAAGTTTCTGCCCCGCCTGGTCCTGCAACCATTCAGTCTCAAAGAAACATACAGAGGCGCATTGGCCTGTTAGCTCAGGCTCATTATTAACTAGCTCTTATGATTTAAATTCAGCCATATGACTTGGTACCTTTTCTCAGTGCATCATTCTCATCTTGCTTCCTCTGCATCTGGCTGGTGACTGCATCTCTGCCTTTCTTCTTCCCAGAATTCTCCTAGTCTGGTCACCCTGCCTATACTTCCTGCCTGGTTACTGGCCAGTCATCATTTTATTAAACCAATATGAGTGAAAAATCTTCATAGTGAACAAGAGCATTATCCCACAACATCACTGTATCTCACAAACAAAAATTCTAACCAAACAAAAATTTTAACAGTTTACATGTTATCAAGGGCACTTACCAAGGCTACCAGGTATTTTTGTTATTTTATGCATTTTTGTAACATCCCACAGGACAGAGCAAGTGCCAATGTATGTAAGCAATTTGGAGTCAGATTTCAACTGAAGACAAGTGTAAATAATCAGTTACTGTATAAACTTTGAATGCCAAAAACTAAATGGAATGCATTATACACTGTAGAGGAATGAAAAAATTAGTGAAATTGGAATTCTCTAAAAAAGAAACCACACAAATGAAAAAATAAGCCCTTCATGATAGACTAAAGAAAGCACAGGTAAAGTTGATTTTAAAGACACACAGCACAGAAAAAAAAGGAAAATCCAAAAAATTGGGATAAACTATACAAATAAATTAACTTGTATTTCAATATGAACTAAGTCCACAGTAAAGCAATAAAAAGTTTATAAAACTGGATATTTCACATGTGAATTTCTGTTCAGAAACATAGTAAGTAGCCAATGTTTTGACACAGAATAAATTTCAAAATCTTCAGAGATCTGATATTTCAAATATGAATTTATGTTCAGAAAGATCTCAAAATTGCTTAGGTTTAGAAAAAAGTAGATTTCAGAACCCTCACAGACCTAATGCCCAGTTACCCTGAAAGTATAAAACAAAAACAGAGTTCCCTCTCTGGAAGAAAAATCTGCATGAGGAAGTGGCTTTCATGCTTTTTAGATAGGTGAGAAGTAGGTTTAAGGTTAAAGATCATAGAAAGGTACAGGCCAAAACATGTACCATTTGTGATGACAACAAACTATATATACATGATTCTAATCCTGCTACTATGTGGTCAGCTGAATTATTACATAATTTAACACGCAATGTCCTATCTGCTGCATCTATCTTTTGGGGTTCGGCTACCTCAAGACCCAAATATTTGTTGGTTTAACAAATTAATGCCAGCCTTTTCAACCACAAGACCAAAAGTTTACTATTAAGAGTTTAGGGTTTCTGTGAAATCTATTTCTTCCACTATGAATAGTAACTATGAAATGATGGTGACTGATAGGAAGGCGAGAATAATAGCACATTGTGGACTAAGTGCTCTCCCACTTCACACAACAAAAAAGTTCTCTTGACTATTGTAGATGTAGATGGACACATGAGTGTTTTGATTTATGTCAATCAAAGAACAGTCATTAGATTTACATACTTTATAGACTTAAGAGAATTGGATGTAGAATTGGATGCTAACTAATTTATCCTAGAGTTTCTATTTATGACATAGTTGAGGGACTCAAAAACAAACAAAAGAGTTGAAAAGAAAAATGAAAGATTAGCTATCATGGAAATGACAAGATATTAAAAATGTGATGCCATGGGGATGTAGGTTAAGCACAAAAATTAGTATAATATTTGAGGGGTATTTTTTCAGATTTATTTACCTTATGTGTGGGCTTTACTGGACATGTGTCTGTGCAGCATGCGTGTGCCTGCTGTCGTTGGGGGTAGGATACCTGGAAACAGTTATGGGTGGTTGTGAGCTACTGAGTGGGCGCTGGGAATCACACACAGGTCCTCTGCAAGGACAAGTGCTCTTCAGTGCTCAGCCATCTGTCCGGTGCCCTTGAAAAGTTTAGTTTCGTTTTGCTGCCAGAATTTTGCAATGTAGTTCTGACTGGCCTGGAACTGGCCATGGAGAGAGAACCCGCTGCCCTCTCATTTGAGGCAATTCTATTGTCTCTGTACCCTGAGTACTGGGATTACAGGCATCTGTCATGTCGCCGATACTGACCATGTTAACTTGATTTATGGGGGTGAAACAGTGACATTTCAGTGCAGGGTCTAAAGGAAAGGGGAAACCTGAAGTCTCAGTAGCTGAGTGGAAAGTGAGACTGAGACATAACATTGGCGATGCAGCGGGAAAGAGGTAATCCTGGGGAACCAGATGCCAATCGTCTCTAGTAACCAAGAAAAGGCAAATAAAGGGGTGGGGTCGGGGGCAAGTGAAAATTTCCGTTGTGTCTGAGCTCAAAAGATTCTGGCAGATGCTGCCAAATGGTCGCCAAAGTGGTTACTAGGGATCTGAGCCCGGCTGTGACGCGCGCCCCTCACGTGACCAGGAGCCTATGTCTGCCCAAGTCCCTCTCGTCCCAGTCATTTTTGCCTGTCCAGACACCGTCTTTCTATTACCCTTTGGTCGAGAAGGAAAGCAGAAGTAAGTAAGTTCCCTGGATCCTCTAGATTTGATGATTGTCAGAGGTGCCTTTTAGCCAGTGGCAGAATCCCGAGCTTCCACTATTCTCCAGCCCCGCCCCCCGCCCACAATTTTGGTGCAGAAAATGGTGGTCTTGGGAGTGGGGTGGGGTACAAAGGATGATGTTCTATGTGAGGTCTGAGGAAGGTGAACCCCAAGAGAGCTGTCTCTGGGGCGGTTAGCTGATCCCCCACAAAAAGGGGTGTGCGTCACCGGGTCTGCTTCTCCCCCTATCCCCGCCCCCTACTCTGTCTGGCGTCTATTTGTAGATTCGCGGGTCTCACGCAGCGCCTCAAAGGGGCCACACGGGCCGGGAGTCGGGGTAAGGCTGGGCAGTGGGACAGGATCGAGGGTCTGAGACCGAACTCGGAGGGGAACAGTCTGCGGACCTCACCGCTCCGCCCCTGTCGCTGCAGGAGAGGCCTTGTGGCAAGGCCTGCCGGGAAAAATGGTGGTCTTTCTGGAAGGAGGGGCTGCTCCGCAGCCCGGGGCGGGAGATCTTAAGAGTCTGGGAATAAGCTAAGGTTTAAAACCACCCGCCTCAATTGGGCAAAGGCAGGGATTGAAACTCAGCGTCAGGGTGTTGATGCAGCCCGCCAAGTATTGTGACTCTGGTCTGCGTTTTCTTGTCTCAAGAACAGCTGCTTGAAGAAGAAAATTCTCAGCATGGAAAACTCAGGCAAAGAAAATGAAGAACACGCACAGAGTACTCTAAAGACTGAGGAAGAGCAGCCTCCAGTGGACCAGTCTCCTGAAAATCAGTGCTCCGAGGAGGAGCAGTCCTCAGAGGATCTGTCCTCAGAGGAGCAGTCTTCAGAGGAGGAGTTCTTTCCTGAAGAGCTTCTGCCTGAGCTGCTGCCAGATGTGCTGCTGTCGGAAGATCGTCCTCCGCAGGAGTGCCTCTCGCGGAAGAACCTGTTCGAGGGCCGTCCTCCCATGGAGCAACCTCCCTGTGGCGTGGGCAAACACAAGCTAGAAGAGGGAAGTTTCAAAGAAAGGCTGGCCCGTTCCCGCCCTCAGTTTAGAGGAGACATCCATGGCAGAAATTTAAGCAATGAAGAAATGATACAGGCAGCGGATGAGTTGGAAGAGATGAAGCGAGTACGAAATAAACTGATGATAATGCATTGGAAGGCAAAACGGAGCCGCCCTTACCCTATTTAATGTGCTCCACCTTTCTTTGTTTTGCTTGATAAGAGTATTGCTACCTGGACTCATCTTCTTACATGCCTTTTTCTTTCTTAGATGTAATTTTTGTGCAGTTTTATTTCAGGTGTTTGACTTGTAACTGGCACAGGATTCCTTTTATTGTTTTTTTTTCTTTAACGTTCTAAAATCTGAGTCCAATCCATTTGCATGGAAAGAGAAACATTATATATGTGAGGTGATAAAAGCAAAAGGTATATACATAGCATCCCATTTTTGTAAAAGGAAAACACATTTATATATTAATATGCAAAGAAAAGCTTCAAACTATATACTTAAAGGCTAACTGACATTGGTTATCTGTGTGGTAAAGGATAATAGGTGATTTTTATATTTTTTAAATTTTGCTTTATCTAAAGTCTCACTTTTCATGATGAATACATTTTATTTATGTTGCTTAACAAACAATGTAATGAAAAATATGAAGCAATTCTAAAAAACAAAGCTTGTTAGTCAGCTTATAAAGACAATGTGATCCTTAATAAATATTTATCAGAACTTAAAAGTTAATACTATGTTTCTTCTAAATCTTTTTCTAAGATTTATTTTATTTTATGTGTATGGGTGTTTTGCCTACATGTAGGTACACCAGGTGTATGTGTAGTGCCTGTGGGGGTCAGAAGAAGATATCTGATCCTCTGGAACTGGAGTTACAGATGGTTGTGAGCCACCATGTGGGTGCTGGGATTTGAACCCAAGTCCCCTGGAAGAGCAACAAATGCTCTTAACCACTGAGCCATCTCCCTAGCCCCTCTTCTGAATCTCTTAGGCAGAAATATAAATGAGCTCTTTACTATCAGTAGGAAAATCATTTTCCAAGTTAAATTCTAGTAAGAAACACCTTCCAGATCTGCTGTGAACCTAAGAGGAAAAGATCCTTTGAACTCTTTTTTTTTTTTTGTAGGTCCTCCCAATCTCTAGAGAATCCTTTAGAGCACAGGAAAATAACAACTAAAGAAATCTCTCTTGTGCTCACCCAAGATTCCTGTGAGAGTCCAAGTGAGTGCCATATTCTGTTCATGTTCTGCTGTGCTCATATGCATTGACATACCTACCAGGCCAAGCTGCCCTTGCTTCTAGATCCTGATGTTTCCACTGAACAATATTCTGCAAATATCCTCACGGTATAATACCTGGTCTGTAATTCCTAGTGAACCACAACTGTAGTGTGCCTCCTCTGTATCTATGGAGAATATTCTTTCCTCCAGCTTTACTATTAAACACACTCAAGTCACAAGGCTAAGACTTTGATACAGTAAAAGATGCATAAAACTTTTTAAGATTCTAGATAAAATGGCTCATTCCATGATTTTTTTTTCCTCTTAAAGTCTCTTGTTTCTTCCTGGACTCAAACATGAGGTCACAGAGACCTGGGATAGGAAGTCATATTTGTAAGATGGACACCATGCTGTGTGATTAGAATAGAAACTCCGTTTCCACATATCCAAGATTAACTGTAATTTCAATTGCCTTATCAACCTTAGAGTGTGTTTTTTCTCAGGGGATTCTTGCAGAATTGCCTTATCTATTCAGTTAACAGGTGTAAAGTAAAGAGAAGATAGAAGTTAATGCCCGTGTGAAGTAAATGAAACCTGAAATCCCAACTCTTGGGAAGTTGAAGAGGAGGGTTGCCTCAAGATGGGGGCCAGACTGGGCTACACAATGAGTTCTAGGCCAGTATGAGCTATAGAGTGAAACTCTATGTGAAAAAAAATCAAAAACAAAGTCTAACAAAAATACAAAAACAAAACCCTTGGGCTCAAACTGGTACATTCCTGTCTTCAATAATCCACAGCAGCAACGTGTACACAGAAGTTCTCACTGTGCAGTAAAATACCAGAATGTATTTTTCCTTAGTGCAACATCACGTTCATTAGGCAACCATTCTCCATTACCTTCCATACTCCATCTCATTCCAACTCTTTAAAGTTAAGAAAATGGGCAACATACGCCTTTAATACTAGCACACAGTAGGCAGGCAGATCTCTCTGTAAGTTCAAGACTGCTCTGCTCTACATAGTGAGTTCTGAGTCAACAAGAGCTACACAGTGAGGTCTTGTTTCAAAAATGTGAATAACAAATATTAAAAATATTTTTATTGATATGTGTAAAACTGGAACAAAATGTTGGAAATATATGTTATATATTTACAAAACAAACACCTCAGTTTATCTATTGGAAAATGGTCAAATAAGTTAATCCACATGAGAAGCAATGAAAATCCTATAGACAAATATGCACACATGTATACTATTTTCCATATACAAAACGCATTTATAGATGGCATTGTGTATGTGTATATAACATGCATACATATAAATGTATATTAATAGGATCTAACTGACAATGCATTAAAAATGCCACATCCTGTATTTCATCCACTGAAATATTTTTTTATGGACAGCACAGTAGAGATGACCCGTGTGTGTGTGTGTGTGTGTGTGTGGTGTGGAAGGGGCAGTGGAGAGGCGAGCTTGAGAGATCTGGTCCACCCCTCATCTGCCATATGATGGTGTGGGAGGAGAGAGATGCCCCTTAGGGACTGTGGCAGGTGGGAGAGCCCTTCGCCAGTTGCAGCACTTGGGAGAGTGGTCCCTGGACCTTGCCTGGACAACACAGTAGAGCTGGCCCTGAAGGTGTAGGTGTGGATGAGCTGACCCCCAAGGGAGTGAAAGCATAAAAAATGGCCCTGCCATTCCCTCATCACTGCTAGGGTTGAACTAGCCAGGGCAATGCTGGAGAACTCATCTTAGAGGTGAGGACAGGGTAGAACTAGCAGGCTGACCAACCCTGCAACTACCCGGACCCAGAACTCGAGTTATGAGTTGGCCCATCCCAACAGCCACCCTAGCTATGATCTGCTGGAGTACGTGAAGGTGCTGGTCCTGGAGACCCAACACTGTAGGATCTCCACAACACAGAGCAGCAACAGGTAGCCAAGAGGAGCCCCAGTGAGGGCTCAGCAGAAACCAGAGTCCTTGAAGCAGACCAATGACTCTGCCTAAAGATATATGGACAAAAAGATATACTGTGTGACTCACTGTGTCACACTACAGCTTCCATTATGAGATTTTTCTTTCTTTTTTATTTCTCTTAAATTTTATTTTATTTTTTGGGGGGTGGGGAGGTTGCAAAGGGCAGAGGACAGATACAAAGTTACAAGGAAATGAATGGGATTGAGAGTCATGATGTGGAAGACACAAGGAATAAATAAAAAGGAAGTTCAAAAAAGAAATATTTTAACCCAATAATATGTCCTGAAAATCTGCACATTACATATGAACCTAGTACAGATATAAATTATGTATATGTTGCATACTCTATTCATTTTTAAAATTTGTATTAAATTTGCTCTTTGATAATTTCAAACAGACATAAATGCATTCTGATTACTAAAACTCTCCATCTTCTCTAGTCTACCTCTATTAATCATCCTTCCTTCCTCCACCTTTCTTTTTTTCGTTCCAAATATTCCTCTTTTTTTTTTTTGAGAACCATGGAGTTTATCCAGGATCATTCGTGTTACCTTTGGCATGGAACTGTCCATTGGGGCCTCATGAGCTCATCATTGAGTGAAGACAATGACTTCCCTTCACCAAAATCCATCAGTAGCCAAGAGTTTATCAGGGAAGGGTAGGGTGCCATGGGCCTTTCCCTGGTCTATGAGCAACTGTTGACAGACCTACTACTATGTAGACCTAGAGCATATAAGCACAGAGGTTGTGAAATCATGCCTGAAATTGGCTCTGCCCTGCCCAGAAGTTTTCACAAACATTCTTCTCATTTCTGAAACAGAGGTTTTCTGTGTAGGCCTGGCTGTCCTGGAACTTACTCTGTAGACCAGGCTGGTCTCAAACTCAGAGATCCACCTGCCTCTGCATCCTAAGTGCTAGGTTTAAAAGTGTGCACTACTGTGCCCAGCCTTTCAGAGATTTTAAAAGACTATTTGAAAGATTTATTATTTTTCATCTCTGTCTCACTCTGTGTCTCTGTCTCTCCATCCATGTCTGTCTCTCATGCTCCCTTCTCTCTCTCTCTGTCTCTGTCTCTGTCTCTCTCTGTCTCTCTCTCTCTGTCTCTCTGTCTCTCTGTCTCTCTCTCTCTCTCTCTCTCTCTCTCTCTCTTTCTCTCTTGTGCACCTACATGTGTGCTGGTGCCCACAGAGAGCAGAAGAGGATTTGGATCCTCTGAAGCTGAATTTATAGTCAGTTGTGAGTCACCTGACAACATGGGTGCAGAGAACTAAATTCAGGTCCTCTGGAAGAAAAGTAACTTCTCTTAGCTTCTGAGCCATCTCTCTAGCACCATTATCTTCCAGCTTTTATGTTCTTTCTGACTCCTCTTCTTAGATGATCACTGACCACTAGATGGGGTGTTATGAATGTTCTGTTTAAGGTATTCTCAGTACTTTGAGCACACAGGTGTTATTCACCACCACACAATAGCCAGTCCTGATTATACTTCCTTGTATTTTTATTTATTTCTCCCTGTATAATATGTACACACACACACACACACACACACACACACACACACACACACACTAACCAGAAGTAGAATAATTGGGTCAAAAGATGTATTTAGGGTACACTGCCAAACCAGTCTCTGTAATAGACTTGTGCCATCCAAATCTTTTCTAGCTGGTCTAGTCCACTCGTGCCTTTGAGGCAAAACTTCCATGTCTTTGTTCAGGCCCCTGCATCTGCCTAGAAGGTCCTCACCCCTTCTGTTCAGCAAAATCCCATTCAGTCAGTCCCAGAGGATATCACTAACAGTCACCAAACCAAGTTGTTAACTGTTTTTTCCTGGTACTTCTAAAGTACCAAGCGACTTAAACTTTTATTATTATTGTTGTTGTTATGTGTTGAGATTATTTTAGACATCTACTTTCTCTGTTAATCAGTGTGCTTCTCAAAGAATCCTGTATCTTGCTCCCTAGCATATCCAGGACATAGTGCAGAGCAAATAGTCATTAAATATAATCTCCTTGAACCAGATAGTCTGATGCTATCTCCTCTACTCCAACCTCAGCTACCCACATCTCAGGCTGTGGTTGGTTATTCTGGGTCCTTAGTGAGTTCCTGGTATAAAAAGTAGCTGTATAATGCACTAGAGCACAGCAATATAAGCCACCCTGGAGCAAATATTTTCCTTTGAGACTATCTGGATTCCAGGAAAGGTGGTAGAAACCTGTCTGGAGGACATTTCCATACAAATCAAATGATGCTTCTGTTATCTCACAATAGCTGAGTCATCTCACCAAATCATAGAGGCCAGTTATTGGAAAGGCATGGTGGTGGTACAGAATAGACTTTGGTGTGATGAGCTAAGTGACCAGAACTGGCTGCATGATTATCTTAAGTAAGACCCAAGCTAACAACTTCAAGTGAAGATCTTATGTAGGAACTTAAAATTTCTGGTTTTTATTTCATATGTATGAGTGTTTTGTATATGTGTAAGTGTGTACCACATACATGCAGTGACTGCAGAGGCCAGAGAAGGACATCAGAATCACTGGAATTGTGGTTACAGAAGGTTTTGAAGTGCTATATGGGTAGTGGGAACCAAACCTGGGTCCCTCTTCAGCAAACGCCTTAGCTGCTGAGCCATCTCTCCAGAACCGTATTTAAGAACTTTTATGGCAGTGGAACTTAGTCACTGATGAATCAGTGCCAGGGCACGCATTAATCAGGCAGTGGTCCATTTCTGAGGCGCAGCCTGATATTATCTGAAGGTCACCAGATGCTCTGGGTCCCATAAATCTGAAGGAAGATTACAGATTATGAAGTCTTATGACCAATACTTCTCTTATCCCCTTCTTTCTGGAATCCTTGACCCTAGAAACTAATATTTTAATCATTTAAGGACATATTTTCTCCATAGTTTAAAATGTTGGGCAACGGTAAAGAAAACAAACAGTAAGTTTACAAGGACAATCTGCAATGGTCGAGTTAGCTCATTAGACAGTTTCATTACTGAAAGAGGCCTCTTTTCAGTGTGTTGGGAGTGCAGCATCAGATCATTCTAAACCTAGGAGGCACCTCATTTCTGCTTCTACTACAGCCTCATTTTAGGAAACAAGAGAGAATAGACAGAGGCAAGAAGAGGAATTCAAGGAGCCGATGCATGCATTCAGAATCTCCACTGAATGAATTATAACATGAAGTCTGCCCAGGCCCCAGAGTGTAACTGGCTCCTTTCAGACCAGATGGGACCATATTCTCTGTCCCCATTGTTTCCAAAACTCGAGTTGCTATCCAACCCTTCTTCAGAGGCCATCTTTGCTTTTCTGGAAACATCCAGGTGTGTGTGTGTGTGTGTGTGTGTGTGTGTGTGTGTGTGTGTGTGTGTGTGTGTGTGTTTCTAGGCCCCAGTTAAGATAATACAAGAAGAAAAAAAGAGGTTTATGTCATTGCAAGGCTGAGGCTGAGACAGTAGAAAAGGAGAGCTAAAGGCTGGGCAGGGCCCGCTGCAGTGAACAGATGCTTGCCTGATAGCAAGAACTGCCATCATGTGCTTTTAGGAAAGAATAAAGAGGAGGCAGCAACAGAGCACCCTGGGCTGAGGGAACCCAGGCAGACAGGTCCTGCTGTGTGAAAATAGAGGCAATTAGAGGGAGGACAGGCTCTGTTCCTGCTATTGGAGCAGGAAACCGTGGACTAGAAATTCTCCCTGGACTCCATCAGATTCCACCAGAGAAAGCAGGGGCCTGGTGACTGTTGCCATGGCAGCAGTTATCCAGGGTTAACAGTTTCTCCTTTCTCTGCATAGATGCCCTGCCTGTCTTCTGATATCTTCAGTTCCTGCTTCCAGAAAAAAGGCCTGTTCAGCCCACCCTGACTGTGGGATTGTGGCTGGGGCTCATTTACATAGGTTCAGTTTTAGCAGAATACCTCAGTGCCATATTCTAGACCAAAGCATAGAAGGTGAAATGTGGGGAGAAATGTCTTCCTGAATCATACAAACTAGTCATAGTCTAGAAGTAATAGCTCATAGTCCACAGGCACGAGTTACAATGTTAACTCTTTATGTGGCTTTCTAAATGAACCTAGCCATTTAATTCTGTTTCTGTTTTCTCATTGCTAAGTGTGATTAGAAGCAGTATATAGTCCTTAGAACAAGATGTGCTGGGCAGCATCTTCTCCCAAAATAAAATGGAATTATGTTCTTATAGCATGTACAAATATATATTTACAAATTCTCAGAGTCTAGTCTAAATTCAGGACTGTGCACAAATGGTAGTTTGTACTGGTTCAAATTAGCATTGGATTGATTGATACTAAGGCAACAAATATGCATTGCAAGTAATAGAAGGTGTGGCCTAGTAATCTCAATAGTCTATGCAAGTAACATGCTGGCCGGATCAGAGGAATGGGAGAATTGTAGATAAAATCAACTTTTTTTACCCGTGTTAGAAATTAAATCCAGGCCTTGTCTTAAGGTTACTGCTTTTTAAACTCTCTGTCCTTTAAGGTCTCAAAAACAACTTTGATATAGCCCACAAGGAAACCCATCTGCTGTTTATTAAGCCATTTCACCAAGGCCTGGTGTACAGGCTCTTAGTCTAAACCTTCTTTCTCTGACTGAACTTGAAACAGCATTCCTTATCTGTGTTTGCTCTGCAAGGGAATTTTCCATGCATACTAGCTTAGGGGCTTTTTATAACAAGGTTGGCCATAGTCTACGTCAGTGGAGGATAATTCTTTTCACCTATGCTCAGTCTGGCATAAAAAATGTCTTAGGACATTTATTTTGGAGTGACTAGAAAGGAATTAAGACACTTACAGCTAAGGATCCATGACTGAATGGGGGAAGAGATCAAAGGTGCTCCAGCTGAAGATCTGTGTGTACCAGATACAAGTGATGAAACCAGCTACAAGAAGAAGTGGGTCCACAATGTTCTGCAAAAATGTCTTTTCGCAAGCCTGAACTAAACTATTGGATTCCTCCAGAAATATGGCTGTGTTATCACTGAACTGGTTACTAATGGTTCTCAGGCTGTGTGGTCTATTTTAATGTTTCAGAAATATCCCCAAAAGAAAGCCATTTATGTGATGCTGATCTTTAGAATGCCAGACGTTGGGAAGTTACTTATTCTAGAGGCAAAGGTCCAGAAAGAAATGCATAAAGTATGTTCGCATTACACTGATTGGGTGGTCTCTGTTGGCTAACGCAGAGGAAAATCCATGACAAAACCTAGAATTTATGATCCAGTCCAGATTCTTAAAAGATTTGCGAATAAGGGGATGAAATCAGGGAAGAGGAATACATTTAGTCATTTTTATGGGTTTAAAAAAAACTTGTTCTAGCAATTCCAATCTACACTGCCACCATTTCTTCAAATTCCTATTGACCTGCTAAGAATTCATTTTTACAGAGTAATGAATAAGGTGGGTGTGGGCTAACCCCTATGCCTACATGAAGCAGACATATGGGCATGTCTGTAGAGAATTATCTTACTGATGTCTGACACTGGAGGGCCCAGCCCACTGTGGGTAGCACCATTCCTAAGCAGGTGGGCTTGGACTGTGTGAGGAAGCTAGTACAGCACTCCGCCATGTTTTCTGGTCCAGATTCCTGCCTCAGTTTCCTGCCTTGAGTTCCTGCTTTGGCTTCTCTTGCTGGTGGATTGTAATTGGGGCACCTAGGCCAAATAAACCTTTTCTTCCACAAGTTTCTTTTATTCAGAATGTCTTGTGAAAAGAACAGAAAAGCAGACTAGAATAGGTTGACTGACTGGTTACAACTTCAGTGGTGTGAAGAGGTTGGAACGCTGCAAGTCCAGGGCCAAATTTTCTTGAACTATCTTCAGCCCCTTTAAGAGTCATTTATTGCCCTCCTTTGTAAATGAGCTAACATCTTTGTGATCATTAGGTAAATCCTCTGGAATGTACAAACAGACCCCTGGTTTCCACCAAGTGAAAGGCTAAGACTGCAAACAGATAGTATCTGGGGCCTATAGCTGAGATTTCCCTGCTTTTCTGTAACTTGTCAATGAGATGTGCCCATCAAAGTATTTGAAGTCTCTTGATTTATGACTTTTATTGTTCTGTTGTTATACGGCTTCATGGAACTGTTACCACTTCGTAACATGGTACCTTGGGGACACCTGAATCTGTGTTCCTCATGGCCACTCCTATTTGGGTCTAAAATAAACTATCTCTTCTGTTGGTTTGAGTTTAGAGCCGATTCTTTCATCAACAGTAACAAGCTTTTAAAATCTGAAGACTTAACTTGCTTCTGTACTGCGGCATCATGTGGCTCAAATAGCTGACTTCATGGAAAAGCCTTTCACATACACAGGGGGCCCTTAGGGGAGCTCCAGTTGCTCTGTACATTTCAAACTTCCAAAATAGTGGTGGCTTAAGAGGATCTATATTTGTATTATCACTGAGCAGCAAAAACAGGTGGCTGAGTTATTTGCTTACCCACATGAACTCTTTCATCCACCTCTTGCTTCTCAAATGAAAACAGATCTTTTCTATTTTCTAATGACAAACAGGATGCAGACTAACAATAGCAGTAAGAAGAATTAAGTAGTGATAAGGGACGGAGTGGACAAATAGTGAAAAGAAATAGCAGAAATCTCTCTTTCCCTCCCGGCTTCATTTCCTGGGCCCTGTCTTTGCAGTATCTGTATAGGACTGCAAGGGAAGTGGTAGACCTTCGGTTCTTGGGGGTGGGGAGGTGGAAAGTCTTGGGGAATAAGAAATAAGAAAGGGACCACTGTCTATTTATCCCAAGTGCTGATCTTCTCTGATACTTTAAGAAGAGAAGGAATAGAAATTCTCGGAAGATAGTATACTTTTAGTGTCTCCAGCGGGAACAGAAAGGATTAACAAATGCGAGGTGGGGAAAGGCTCCGGGGCTCCTGATGGAGTGCTGTTGGGTTAATTGAGAACCTAAGCGTACTGATAACACAGACTTCACCGAACAAAGAAAGCGCTGGCATGCATTTAAGTTACCATGGAGTCAGTCCCAGTCTTCTTTTCCACCTGAGTGTCGTCTCCCTGTTGCCTTAGTAGCAGACAAACGTGTTACTAGGCAAGAAAAAAAAAGAAATAAAGAAAAGAAAAAGAAAAAGAAGCAGTGCCTGCTCTGGATTTTAAGTGGTTTTAATGAGCTGATGCTAGCTTAAGGCAGAGGCTAGGATAAAGACCACAGCAAGTCCGGGACTGCACAGCTGCATTACAAATTAGAAATGTATAGTGAAAATAAGAGAATGACTTTGGGAGAGATATCTAGTAATGGGACTGAACTCAGGTTTGGGCAGTCAGAGCAGGATAGCCTCCGGCCCAGGTAAAGAGGACAAGTGCTCCCTGCAAATCAGGGTGAAAGTAGGAACCACTTGCAAAATTCTGGAATGGAAAAGACCTGGGAAATGGATGCTGCAGCTGGCCATGTACTGCCGTGCTGACACACCAGCTAAGCGCTCTGTCCGATGGATTCAGAAAATGGTGGGCACAAGGATTGTTGGGGGAGTGATCTGAATCCTGCATGGGTGTCAGCTTCCTTTTATAGAGGCTGTGGGCATGTCGAGCATAAATGGGGAAAGAGGGAAGCAACTGAATCCTTGTAGGTGGGTACGAGAGTGGTTGGTGCCTGTAGCTCCCTGGTGGGGGTTGAGGAAGCTGATCCTTTCCTAGACTGCATTCCCTACAATTTCCCCCCATCTCCTCATTCCTTTTGGTAAGAAAAACAAAACCCAAACCAAAAAATCATAGTGCCTCACATGCCCAAGTTGTATTAGTAAAGGTTAGGGGTCAGAGAGCCCTGCTCCACTCCCCCATGGTTTATTAGGGACTTGGGAAAATCAAGATTCACAATCTGGATTATTATTGATCACTGTGGCAGTGGAGACCATCCTGAAAGTCTCTGACACAGTAGTCTAAAGAGAGCCTGTTACTACTCACAACCTATTAGCTAAAACTAAAAAAGTACCTTCACCTACCACCAAGGTCTAGATGGCAATGATCTTTGAAATATAGTTTCCTGTGTAGGAGAGGTGAACTATAAAGTGAGAAATTTTTCTTACAAAATATTCATAAGAATTCAAGGGAAAACACTTTTCTAATGCATTAAAAAGAAACAAAAAACAGAAAAGTTATGCTTCCATAAAGTAAGTAAATATATACCCTTTATTCATACATACTCCCTTCTCCTTCCTCCCCCCTCCCCCGACGCTATTTTGGGAACTGTTCATGTCTTCAGGTCTCTCTCTTTAAGGCTATGGCAGCCTGCTGCATGCTGGAGGGGCTGAAATTCCTTCTAGAGTGAGGTAAGGTTTCGGGCACAAGTGCCAGGTTTATTATAAGAATGGGTAAATCCATCCCCTTAGCGTTCAAAGGGGGCAATCTTACAGGAAGAGCTTCCCAATCCTCTGTGGGATGCTTCTGCTCTTTGGTGCTCCAGCCTTCAGGAGGCATCAGGTCCTCTAGGGTTGATGACAGGGCTGTTCCAGATAGATTTACTTGGAGGAGATAGTGTCTTCTTTGCTGATTAGAGTATGCTGCCCTTCTCCTCATTGCCCTTCCTTTTTTCAGGACTTGTTTTATAGGGGAGGAGGAGCACTTCAGAGCTCCCTCAGTAGACACAGTGGTTGGGACTGTCTTTGGGTCAATTTGGTGTCTCATTAGGTCTGACTATAGTACTTGGGTTTGAAGCAGAAGTAGTTGACCTCCCCCCCTCCCCAGAGTCCAGCGAAGTAGCCTCTGGAATAACTGGCAAAAATGAGGTTAGCCAGCAGACAAGACCTTGCCCATCCCTCTCCTATCCACCTTGCTCTGACTCTCAAACGGGCTTGGGATGTGCCCTGGCCTGTTTCAGTGATTCTGTGATGACTTAGCTCTGTGTCTGCCTGGTGCAGACCATCTTTAGTCTGAGTCATCGCAGGCTCAGAAGTACGGGAGACCCCACAAAAGGGAACATGCAAAGACCTATGAGCCTCTAATGTGGTAGGAAAAGGCTGTTACCTCTTGTTCAAACGTTCCCATGCACTGCATGGAGCACTTGACTTGAAAACCAAGGCAGTCAGACTATGAACTGGTGTTTGAAAAATTTGCTTTCAGGCCATGCTTCGTTTCCTTCCCCACACAAAAGGCAAGTATCTCAATCACATATCCAAGAACTGATTTGCCTGACTAAGCATCATTGAGGTCTCAGGATTCTAGAAGGAAAGAAAAGGGGGAAACAAGAAAGAGAAAGAAAGAAGAAAGAAAAAAAAACCGGCTCTCTGCTAACTACAATCACCCTGCTCTTAGGAGACAGTAAATTGAGAGGTAGCTTCTATGATGATGACGTAACATAGAACAGATAAGACCCATGGCCCTAGCAACATAGTGAGGCCTTGCTCAGAGGGAGGTATGTGGATAACTGCAAGGAAACTGTCCCTGTAACCACCCTTACACAGATTACTCATAAGGCTGTGAATCCCTAGACTATTACAAATACCATGACTGAGCACTACTAGATTATTAGAACTAGGCCTTTACAGCTTGATGGGGGGAGGGGTCTTTCATATTTGCTTACATTTTCATTAGGCTGTTCATGGTTCTCATCAATACACTGATGTCTGAAGCTCCTTTTGCCTAAATTCTTCCTTCTGTCTTCTACAAGTGTAAGATATGTAACACAGTCTGAATGCTCTCCTCATCTCCTCTCCTGATTTCCCTCCCTTTATCCATGCAAAGCCCCTCCCCAGCTCCTCTTTGGTGTACACCGACTCTTATCTTGGCATAAAGCTTCTAGGAGGACCCACGCTATCCTTCACAGATAATCTAATGTCTCACTGCTTCATGTAGCTGTACAGCTTTTCAGAGGCAGGAGAGTACAGAGGTTTAAAAGTACTCAAAATAACTGCAAACTGGAATTAAGTCTTCTACTCTTAGCTATGTGTCTTTGGCCCCTAAGTTGCCATTTTTTGGTGGTGAGGATTGAACTCTGAGCCTCATCCAAGCTAAACATATGCTCGACCACTGAACTATACTGTTTTGTTGCATTTTGAAGTGATCATGGTTACATAACTACACCTTAGGGTTGTTGTAATGTTTATGTAGAACACTTAATGCCAGCACGTAGTGTGCCATATGTATCTTCTATTTTCCATCTTCAAAAGATGAGGTCAGAGGGGTAGACAAGCTCTCACTAGGCCTTACACTTTTGTTTAGAGCTGGAGATCTTATTCTTAATTGATGGAGCTCAAAGTTTTCCAAATTATTTAGCTATTTATATTTTTAGCACGACGTAGAGTAAAATATCTCCCAACCATATATTCTTCCTTGTCCATATTTTTACTTATTTTGGAATATATACTGCACATATATTATTATATGTTTACCTTGGAAATTAATTTAAATGACAAAAATAAGGAAGAGAAAGGAACTCTCCATTTTTTTGTTGTTGTACATCTACTATAAGTGTTTATTTTTTCTATAAGTCTTCACTAACACTCCAAGTTTTTGAGACAGAATCATTTTATGTAGGCCAGGCTTGAGCCTCTAGCCGTCTAAGTGCTGGGATTACATTCATACACCATCACACCTAGTTTTCTTCAATTCTTTGTGGTATCTTTACAAAGCCTTACTCTGAAGACATCAGGCTGAGAACTTTATCTCTTGAAGATACACTTTACCTTTGGTAAGGGAAAGGACAGAGAATAATCATTTCTGAATATTTATTCTGTGCCCAAAATAGCCCTGGCTGGCCTGGTATTTGTTATATAAGCAGCTGGCCTCAAACACAGAGATCCTCCTGTGTCTGCCTCCTGAGCACTGGGATTAAAGGCATGCATCACTACATATGGCTGAATTATTTTATTTCTAAATACGTGTATGAATGTCTGTATGTTGGTATGCACATATACTGGGTACAGGTGCCTATGGACGCCAGATGAGGGTGTCAGATTCCCTGGATCCAGAGTTATAGTTGGTGGGTATAATTCTCCTGGCATGGGCGTGGGGACTGAATACAGGTCCTCTGTAAGAGCGGTATGAAATCATACTGCTGAGCCATCTCTCTAGTCCCTAAAAGCAATTTTAAAATGTAATATCTCTTACACGCTTAAGCATGTGAGCTAAACCCTACTCTGGTAGGCCTCTTGTTTGAAGTTTTCATAACAAATTCTGTTCATCCTTTGGGATGTTTCATGAGTATCATTATTTATGAAAAAAAAGAAAAAAAGTGATAGTAATTAGGTAATCAATAAGGTGCATAGAATTATCCACAAAATGCCTTTATTGTTTATGCAGGTCCTGCTGCTACTCTTCCTCTGTCCCTTAACCTAAAACAACTGGAATTTTGGGAAGACTAATTAACATATAGTATGTTTAGTCATTGCACAATGTTCATACTGGAGCTAGGTTCTACTATTGTCTGATAAATATACTGATGGAACACCTAAAGGCAAGTACCTTTCTACCCATTACAAAAAGGCTGATGATGATGGTAGGAAATATTTTATTTTGCTGGGCGGTGGTGGCACATGCCTTTAATCCCAGCACTCAGGAGGCAGAAGCAGGTAGATCTCTGTGAGTTTGAGGCCAGTCTGGTCTACAGAGTGAGTTCCAGGACAGGCTCCAAAGTTACACAGAAAAACCCTGTCTCAAAAATCTAAAAAAAAAAAAAAAGGACATATTATTTTAGAAATTCATATCAAAGGCTGCATATGGTGAGGAATGCCTTTAATCCTAAAATTTGGGAGGCAGAGACAGGCAGATCTCTGTTCTAGTTAGTATTACTATTGCTGTGATAAAACATGGCCAAAATCAAGTTGGAGAGGAAAAGGTTTGGCTTACACTTGCACAATGAAGCCCATTATTTAAAGGAAGTGAGGACAGGAACTCATGCAGGGCAGTAATCTGGAGGAAGGGGCTTATGCAGAGGCCATGAAGGGGTGCTGCTCACTGGCTTGCTTAGCTTTCTTTCATATAGAACCCAGGACCATCAGCCCCACAGTGTACTGGGCCCTTCTCCATCGATCACTAAGAAAATGCTCTACAGGCTTGTCCACAGTCAATCTATTTATAAAGGCATTAAGAGGGTCCCATCTCTCAAATGACTTTAGCCTATGTCAAGTTGACATAAAACTAGTCAGTACAAAGGCCATCCTGGTCTACATGGCAAGTTTCAGATCAGCCAAGGAAACAGAAAGATGCTGTCTCAAAACAATTTATGTCTAGGATAAAGAAAAGCTACTTTTTAAAATTACCATGTATTTTTAGCTTTACTTTCCTAATCCACTATTACTTGTAGAAAAATAATTAAGGATAACAACTATGTGGCCTTCATAGATGCTGTGGATATATGAACATGCTATTGATATGACCAGGCTATTTACATGTCTCATAATTTCCTCCACACTGCTTCACCATGAAGCTATTTATTTAAATATTTATGTACTTAAATCTACCCATTTTTTGATGGACACTTTGCCAATAATCTTATATTCAGAAAGGGCATATCTGAGTAAAGATGATAAAAAACCTCTACCTTGGGCAGCATCTTTTAGTTCATTGATGAAATGTGAACCATTAATTAATTTATGATGTACTTTATATAGTAAAATGTAAAGAACTCCATCTCCAAATCACTCCCAGAAATATTTTCTCAAAATGTTTCTTGATTCTATTATTCTTTCACTGATTCATATGTCCTAACACATGAAATACATATATTCATTCAGACACTTAAAACATTCTGTTCCTCTATTTTGGTGGCTAAAATACTGTTTTAGCTGAGTGCTACTTTATACCAAATTTCGCTATGCAAAAACTTTTAAAAATATTTGATTTTCTGTGTTTTGCATGCATGTATGTATGGTCCTCAGAACTGAAGTTATCCATGGCTGTGTGCTACCATGTAGGAGCTGGGAATCAAGCCCATGTCCTAAGAGCAACAAGTGCTCTTACTGCTGAGCTCACTCTCTAGGCCTCTCCTTACTTTTCAGAATTTTCCCATTTGACATCTTATTTCCATTCACTCATTTTAAAACAATTAAAAAGAGACCATGAGTTTGACAGCAAGCAAGGAGGGGCATATGGGAGGGATTGAAGGGAAGAAAATGGAAATATTATAGTCCCAAAAATCTAAAAGTAGCTTTTTAAAAATGGAAAGAAAAAAGCACCTCCCAAAGCCACAAAGTATGAGTTCTTTTTATATCAATCTCGGGGACAAAAACACTTAAATTTTATGTATATTCTGATCTCACCTTTATTAAAATATGCATTCCTAATTCTATAGGCATATGGTAAAGTAGTAATTATGGTTATGTCATGTATGTTAGACAGCCCCATTGTACCTCACCACCTTCATCCACTTCTCTTTGCTCTTGTGTACCTCAGGCTTCCCAATATAGCCTACATATAAAAGGTCTTTCTCTGGCTTCCAGTTTAGTAAAAGGGAGGAGGCTATCTATATAATGGGAAGATGCAGAAGTGAAACAGAGGTTAGTCATTTTTTAGCTTGGCATCTGTTTTCAGGATTCAAATGTACATCACTACTGCTATCAGATGGCCCCTTCCCCCACAGCTGTATACTATTCCAGTTAACCTTTGCCCCACACGCCATCCCCTCCTTTGCCTAGAGGTGCTAAACCCCATGTGATGGGCTGAATTTTAAGGCCCCCCCTTTATATAGCCCTTACAACTCAAAATGTAGTTATATTTGGAAACAAGTCTTTACAGAATTAAGTAATGTTACCACACCAGGCCCTAATCCAATGACTAGGACCTTGTAAGAAATTTGGAAATAAATAAAGACAGAGATGGTCGTAGACACTACTTAAGAGCCAGCTCTGTCAGTACCATGATCCTTTGTGGTGCAGAACTAAGAAATTTCTGTTCACTAGTCTATAACATTGTTATGCTTCTCCAAACTGAACAATATACACCATGACTCTGCTTCTCTGCCAATAACGAGAAAAAAAAACTACAGGACTCTGACTGATCCCATAGGATTCAGGAGTCTTCCAATTTGCCCCTAATCGCATTTTCCAAATTTCAACAAAAATCATATTGATACTTTTCCTGCTAAAAGTGTAAAAACAGCCATATGGGGAAAAAACATGACCAGGAACTTCCCCTAAGACTCAGAAAAGCAATCTAGACCAGAGAAGCCACACTGAGGAGGGAGTGGCCTGACAGGACATAATCCCACCTCCTACAGCAAGCATTTCTGAAATAGTTTTCACTCTTAATTATGTGTATGTGTGGGGCATGTCCATGCAATTACCTGTGATGGCCAGAAGGCACCAGATCTCCTGGGGCTGGTGCTACAGGTGGCCATGAGCTGCTGGGAACCAAACCTGGGTCCTCTGAAAGAGCAGCACAGGCTGAGCCATTTCTCCAGTCCAAGAAAGGGACTTTTCTTCTGGGAGACAAATTCTTCTGTGCCATCTAAATATTTAATGAGCCTGCATTTGTTAGACTCAGTAATACAAAAGGCACACCAGAAAAGTTTTTGCTTTGAAATTTAGAAACAAGTTTTATTTAAGATCTGAAATACAATTCCTAAAATATCAACTTTTCAGAAAACTGTGGCTACACAATAATGCATTGCCTCTATCATGTTAGAACGTGCATTAGACTCAAATACAAAAACCAGGAAACAAATCACCATCCTTCAACAATTTGAGCAAAGATAGAATGAATGCCTAAGGAACAACAAAGATGGATTTGCAGAGGATGGGCTGTTTACGTCAAGCACCATAAAAAAAAAAAAGCACAAATGCATGGGTTTTCAGGTATATACATTAAGTTGAACCTTTGGCACTAGGAACCAGGGCATCTTATCACGTAGCATTAACACATATTAGAAAACCGTGTAGTGTCAAAGGGATAGAACCACCAGCATTCAAGCAATGTTGTCAACTAGGCAATAAAATGTTCTACTGAATTTCTTCTTTGTCTAATTACTGCATACACTGGTAGCAACTCTGAAATGAAGAAAGGAGCCGGGTACTCCTTTTATTTTCTGCTTACAACAGAACAGGAAACAAACTGAAACATAAGCCCTGTTTTACACTGACAGTTTTAAAGAACATCAATTATACAATGATAGGACTAAACAGAAGTGTTTACAGATACCAGACAATAGTGAGTGGTCAGTAGACCTTCACAGGGCTTTGCGATGATACTCAGCAGAAGCCACTTTGTAATCACTGGCAGTAAACAGAGAGGCAGAATTCTTTGCCAGATACTTAAGGAAATCATGCAAATAGCCCAACAGCAATGCAAGGCTTTTCTCATCAAGGGGCGTATAAGCCAACATTGCCCCAATTCTCACAAATAATCTCAGTAGGTGTGGTGCCCCATAGATCTGCGACATTGGCGCATCGGGGTGAGCCAGAAGGATCTCAGCATATTGGGGCCTCTCAAACTTATAGAGCAGCTGAGTGCCCAGCATCACATTGAAATATTCTTTTATCCCTCCCACCACTTCATTCACTGCATACTCCTTATTATCAACATTTCCCTGTGATCTCTTACAATTGGCATACTCCTCAAGAATGGCATCTACATTCTTTTTAGCAGGGAGCTGGAACAACTGCTTCTGCCTAGTTACCAAGTCCCAGTCCTCCACCAGCCACGGTTTTAATTCTTCAGGAATCTTCACTTTCACCTCCATTCTATTCTTAAATGCCTCCTCACTCTCCACAGTGGGGTCTGCCCGTGCCCTTTTCTTACGTGGGGGCTGGGGCACTTCGCTGGTACTGCCGCCATCGCCATTACCAGGTGCCTTCTGCTTGTTCTTCCGTGTCTTCCGCACTGAACCAGAAGGGGGGTTCTCAGCAGAGCGACCGCCCCATCTTCCTGGGAGGGCTGGTTCAAGATTCTTTGGCTGTGAACCAGCTGACTTCTTTCCTGAGGCAGCTCCCCTCATCTTACTTCTCTGCATGTTGCCTCGAGTTGGCTTCTTAAAGTTGTCTTCTTCAGCAGATTGTTGTCCACGAGTTTGAGAAGCCTGCTTTCTGGAACTCATTCAACCCTGTTTTTATTCCAACCACTGTAACATATAAAGTATTTTATTTGGTTGTTTTCTATGGTGACTTTGAGGCCCATCAGAACAATACATGCCTGAATCTGTTGGCTATGGATTCCAGGTCCTATTTCTGGACCATTTATAAGTACATTTCTATCTTCTCCTTTCTCTAATCCTTACTACCACCCACAACCCTTGCCTCACTCAACAACTCATCAGACTTGCCCACAAAATCGTTTCTTGATGCTATTTAAAAGACAGGGATTTAATTTTAGAAAAAGATATTGTGATAAAACCATAGAAGGAAGTGGAGTTGAAATTCAAGACTTTGGAACAAGAATAAGAATTTCAAAGTAATAAAGAAGAATGGTTTAATGGGTTGTAGGAAAAATGAATTAACAGTAAAGGTTTGTATGTACAAGTCTGGGTAGGCCTTAACTAGTTTAACGGCAAAGAGAAACGACACACATGCATGCATACACAACTCACACAGCGGAATACAATAATTGAAGGTTAGAGTCAAACTGGCTTCTGTAGCACTGAGCCTGGGTAGCTAATCAAAAGCACAGATTTTTAAGGGTTAGTCTGACACCATCAGAAAGCAAGATTAGCCCAGTGATAGTTACATGAACAGCTCAGAGACTGCTTGCTGAAAGATGAGAACCTGGGGCAGGTGTGAACCACAACTTTCAGGTTTTGAGGATGGATGATCTTATTTGTACCATCATCAGATGAGATGTATGCACAAGTAAACTGCTCAGAGGAGAAAGATGCTTGGATTTGGACTTTTTATAATGGGGTGCTCACTTGAACAGAGAATGTTCAAACTCAGGTAAGAGGCCAGACCAGAGAAGTGGAGATTTAAGTAGCTGTTGTACAGCTAGTAGCATATACTATGAACCAGTGAACCTTTTCACTGACAACAGAGTAATTTCACATAGAATTCTGGAAAACCTAAGGAAGAAAGTATTAGGTGTTAAAAAGGAATTATCAAGAAAAAGACCACAGATAAAATAAAATGGTGAGATCTTCATTGGAGAGAAGAATGTGATTTTGGAAGCCAAATTTAGGTTTCAAGAGAAAGAAATGAGTTCAGTGAAAACGAGTTAAAAAATAAATCTCCTGGTACTCTTATGGCATGACTCATTAAACAATCCCTTTGACTTACACAATCTTCCTTCTTTCCCTTCCAAGGACTCCTAGTAATTTCCCAGATGGAATCTTAGAGATCTCCTAGGATGGTCTGGAAGGATGAAGTGAGAATACAACCTAAAAAGGAAAGTAGGTATCCACAATGAAGATGAACTTTTGTGAAAACATGCAAGAAAAAAATTACAAATGTGTCTTAGACATATGAAGGAAAATATTAAGATTTCTTGATCTGCCAAATGGAGTTGGAAGAACTCAAACAAATGATACATGACAAACGATTCCTGGTCTGTTACAGGCTGCTATAAGCATGTCATGTTATGGCTAAACAGCTTAGCACAGCACCTCACGCACACTTCCATATGTGAATGTGGATATAAAGATTTCACTCAAGTGGCTGTACACATTTACATATTCAACAGGCAGACAGTAATATGAATTACACATACATACTACAGAATACTCAAATTAAGCACAGGTTCATATACCGACACTTAAAACTCCATTGGTTAAATAGGTAAGTAGCACAGCAAGGGAGCTTAAAATGGACAGATAGCACAGGAAGAACTAAGCCCAATTCTTATGACCAATGTGATCCCATTTGTTTTAAACAGGTGTGTAAATGTGTAAAACATGGCTGTTACATATTCATGGCAACCTCTGAGAAAAGGACGGCCCATCTTTAATTAAAGCCAGATTTAGCCAATCATGTGGGTAGGTATCATGGAATTCCTGTGGAGGAAAATTCAGACTTAAGACTTGCTTAGAAATGAAAGCCACAGGTGCTTAGAATATTATGCAGTTCAAGGAAATACCGTTTAATTCAAAAGACACAAAGGAAGCTCCATACAGATAGTGAAAGGTGATACCAGCCCTTTAAGCATTGAAATTGGTGAATACAGAAGCTAACTGTATGGGAGTGAAAATCATTATGCTAAGAGATAAAAATATGGCCTGTAAAAGTTCGGTGGTGATGGTAGCTAGAAATGCTATTTTCTTGTAAACTCTCATACTCACAAAATGCTGCTGCTAGTTTTTTTTTTTAAATGTAGATTTGTGAGTAGGAGAGAAAGGATCTTGGAGAATGAGTGAAATCCAGAAAGCTCATCCTGGGACTCACTATAACTTAACTACTCCACTACTTCATAAAACTAAAAAAATCATTTAACAGGTAAATACCCAGGAACCATTTTGGAAGCCACACTGATCATCAGACTTCTTTACCAATGAACTTGAGAATGATAGCTGAACTTATTACATATCCTTGCTTTTGATTATATTCTACCATCCATACATATTCCTATGCTAAATGCAATGGCTGACATTTCTATAGGAAAATTCATACAACATTCAGGCCAAGCTTATATGGCCAGAGTAAATAAAGGCAAGGATACATGCCAGACTCTACATTCCAGGGCTGGGATTAAAGTTCTATATCCAGTTCTATTTACTATGCTCGTACTGTACCTATCTTTCCCACAAACCTAACACTACCCCATGAACTTAAATGCCTTTATTTATTAGCACATAGTGCTTAAATTTTGACTCAACTTTGTATGTCTCTTTCCTGCCCCTCAAACATTGCTACTAAATGTTGTCCAATTAGCTTATCTACCCTTTACTACAGACTTCCTCTCCCTCATTTAAATAAAACTGAAAGTTCTAACAGAGGTTCTAGTACAGTTAATCTTTGGCAGTAGCACACTTTGGTCTTAGACCAATGCACCACTTTCCCACTAAATCCCTGCATGCTAGCTCTAGAATAATCCAAATATATTATTTTATGTTTGCCCCATTTGTCTATTGGAGCAGAGGTAAGCACATGTCTTCAAATCTTGGATCTCATCCTCTAAAAAAAAAATCTTTTAAAGAAAATTATGTCTCCACGTTAAAGTTATAATATGCACCTTTTGGACTATTTTAGACATTTTTTTCTTATATTTCTTCCAACACTCTAAGCTGCTTTATTTAGTGGACCAAGGTGCAACATATTTAAGGTGTTTTACCTGGTGCTAAATTTTTTCCCTTCATAAACTGTATGAATTTACACACCTAACTGAGTAAAAATGATCAGTTACACACTACATCCTCTGGCAAACACCAGAAAATCTTGACTTTTATTTTTGCCCTGCACATAAGGCAAGTCTTCTACTACCGAGTTATATTCCCAAGCCTTAACACCTTTAATTCAGGGCCTCCCACATCTTAGGCAAGCACTCTATTGTTAAGGCAACTAGACACCAAGCTGCAAACATATTCTTTAAAACAAAAATCCCAGTCAGGTGGTGGTGGCGCACGCCTTTAATCACAGAACTCGGGAGGCAGAGGCAGGTGGATCTCTGTGAGTTCGAGACCAGCCTGAGCTACAAGAGCTAGTTCCAGGACAGGCTCCAAAGCTACAGAGAAACCCTGTCTTGAGAAAAAAAAATCCCTTATTTGCTTTTTGCCAATCTAACTTATATAGTGGGGTATCTTCATCTGAGAATGTATGATCTCAAGCCATCTTTCCTTATTTCGCTAGTCAGATCTCTTTTTCTCACAAGGGCATTTTTATTTCCTTTTTCTTCTAGGGTGCTTCTTGTTTCACATTGATCATACCACCATGTTTTTTGTTAAAATCCCAGCTGGCTTTTCCTTTGTAAACTTTGGCTTTGTTATGCTCTGGGAAAATGATGCTAAACAAATTTTGGAAATTAGTTCCTCTATTATTTCTTTGTGTTTTTAGGTTCCCCCAAATTTACAAAAATATTTTCTCAATGAGAAATGCTATTCTATAAATAATAGGTATTCATAAGTATAAGTGACTTGACTTTTAAGGGGCTCTCTTCCCAAGCCCAGGCGAGCTGGAAATTTGCATCAAACCTCCTGCTTTTGCTTTCCAACCAGTGAAATTACAGGCACAAGCTGCCACACCCATTTCTAGGCCCTATCAGTGATAATTCTGGTTGTGCTTGTAACAGTATAATGGTTCAATTATTATGGTTTAAGGGCATAAATGTTGCTCTAGAATACTATCTGTAAACGGATATAAAAGGTGGTTTATGTGTTATTATTTTAGCAGCAAAATACCGGGGATAAGCTTACAGTGATTTGAGGAAAGGTGATACATTTGTAATGTGGAATATCATGTTAGATAAAGGAATGTCACTGTGAAAGAAATACCATGAAAGAAGTTAGACAAAGATCTAGGAATGGAAAAGACACTCAACGACTATTTGTTAAATAAACATAGGTAGTTAATAGTATCTATATCGACCATAGTCTGTACAATAAAAACCATAAAATATTCTTGTGCATATCTGTACATTTTAGATTGTAATTAGGTAATCTAGAAGGAAATGAAGCAAGCTGGTAAGTGATTGACTGTAGAGAGAAGGGTTAGTGAGGAAAAAAAAAACCACCACCCCCAAACCCTGAGCCATACATATTATGTGATGTGCTCATCCATGGATCTTACATATATTTTCATTTCATTACCACTGCACACTGTACGCTTCATAGGCACACTACTCAGATGGTTCCCAAAGGCCCAAGTCAAGAGCCTTTTCCTCTGCGAGGTTTCCCTATTTCCGAGCTCTCTGGCCCTTGCTTTGTCAGTCCCTATTGATCCACTTTTAGCCCCCAATCATTCTCTAAATTGCTCTCTTCTACCAGGGAAGCGCTCTCCGCTGAAACCTAGCTTTTACAAAGGAGAAAAATTAAGAAAATTATAGAACTCCTTTAAAAACGTCGCTGTGAATAGACTGGGACACACCCCTTCCTTTCACTGCTTCATGCAATCGACTCCAAATACAGTTTTGTGTGTGCATGTGTCACAAACACATCAGTTATCAACCCTGACAATTCATTGGCAGAAACCTTTATTTAACTGTACATATGGGGACCACATTAATTACACCATTTTTTTTCCCATCTCTTGGTCTCTCTCTGTATAAAAATCAGGCATATATAAACCTTCTCATTTGGATCACGAAACATTTCTTATGCTTAAAACCATTTTTTTTGATAAAGGGTGTCATCTCAAGTGCCCCAGGCTAGACTCAAACTCACTATAAAGATGAGGGTAACTCTGAGCCTCTGAAATTCCTGCCTCCACCCCCCAAATGCTTTGATTGCAGGCATGCGCCTCCACAGTTGGCTTGTGCACAGCTGGGGAATCAAACGTGGAACTTCATGTGTGCTAGGGAAGTACTCATTCCCAACCCAACAGATCATTTGCAGTCTGAACAAAAGAGGAAAATGATATTAAAGAAAATGGTTAGCTGATGGATATGGTAGCCAAAATTATAGTTCTGGGAAATTTCCTCAAAAGTAATTGTACTTAAAACTTTGATCAGATATAGCCAGAAGTCTTAATTTCAGAATTCAGCTCTAGTAGTAAATTGCTGCTTCTGGAAAATGAGAGAAGCCAAAAATATTAATTAAAAAATTCCAAGAAAATTATATTCATCATTTCACAAAAATGTGTTCTTATGTGCGTGTATAAAATGTTTCATGACTACTAAAGCTAGAAGTATTAGTCCATCAAATACTTGTATGAGGACATTCTGGAACAAAGGAAGTTTCTTGTTCACGATTACACAGTAAGTGGCAGAGCCGGTAATCAAATCCATCAAGCCCTCATTTGCTCTTGAGAAAAATATTCCATTATTTGAATCTGTGAAAGCATTACATAGCACTAATTTTCAGATTTTTTTTAAGAGATGAAGATTGCATGGGCCTATATCTAATGTGCATCCTTACCCTTTCAGAATTTAGAGCACTTTCTCAGATGCGAGCTTATTAATCTTCAAAATATTCCTAGCCATTTAGGAAGGTTATGTGATATCTTGTTTGTGAATTGAGGCCAGAAGGAAAGCACTTACCCTGTACTCTGCAAACAGGAATGGTTCTGCAACCAGGGTCAGATCTCCTGATCCTTATTGTGTAGCAAACTTAGCTTTTCTGATGATGACCTAGAAGGTCAAACAAAGAGATGGAAAAGGACAGAAAAGATGAGAGACGGTGATTTCCTTTTCCATCTGTCAATGCAATTTTATCTCACACAAAGGACATCAAAGCTGATAAATGTACAATTTTTATTTTCCTGTGGTTATATTTTCAAATGTATTTTATTGTTTCTTTATCAAATTTTGAAAAAAAATGAATTATTTCTCTTAAGGATAATGTGAAATAAATAAAACTGTAACGGAACACCATTACAAATGGATGCGAATCCATCATCCAGCTTCAACAATTACCAACTGAAGGCCATCTTGTTTCATCTGTAACCCCACCCACTGCTCCCCCCCATTTTTTTAAGCTACCGAAAAAAATGACTTAAGAATTATGAAAAATTTCAAATATATACCAGGGGAAAAGACAAATACAGGAAACCCCATCTGCCTACCCCTCAGCTTAAAAATGACTATTAATCTAAGGTCCTAGTTATACCCCTCCCATCTCTCTCCACCGGTGAAATTATTCTGAAGCAAATCCTAGTCATCCACGTATTTTGAAGCCATTTTCAGACATTATTTAATCTTTACGCAAATATATATAAATATACATAGATTTCCACAAAATAAAGCAATCTGAAAACATAACCACATTGCTACCAGAAACGTCTAAAAAATTCTGCCCCCCGATTTCATTAAAGAATATTAATTCCGCATTTAAAAATTCCCAATGAATCTTAAAGAAAATTTTACAATGGGTGTGCTCGAATCAGGATTCAAACAAGGCCTACTCATCGCATGTGCTTCGTATCTAGCCTGTTCTCATTCTCCTTCCCCTACCTCCTTTCTCTCTCGCTTTTTTTTTTTTTGCTTTAATGTGGGAAAATTCCAATCGCCAGCTATTCCGAAGCGATTTTTGGCTAGCAAATTATTTTATCCGTAAGGCTTAATATTATCATAATTTCTTCTAAAAAATAAAGGATGTACAGAAAAAGATAGTATATCGAGCGAATCTGCGTAATTTATAATTTTCTTCGGCTAAGCAAATATCTATCTTTAATAACAACCGCTAATATCTTTCGAGAGACAGGCTTCACATTTAATGTCTTACACGCACGATTTTACCGTGCACATCTGAGTCCACGTCTCTGAGATGGATACTATTATCGCCGTTTTACAAACATGGAAACCGAGACACAGAAAGGAGCCTTGCCCGAGTTGGGCGTTGGCGAGCAGGAATACGAATCCAGCTTTGCCTGAATGTGAAGCCACTAGCTAATCCTGTCTAAAGACGCAGAGAAAAGAGGAAATCAGCGACCCTTCCCCCCCACCCCCACCCCGAAACCTGAAGCGAGAATCCAGTTCTTTCCAGCAGCCGACGTGTGATCACCGCTGCTCCTCCAACCGCCATAGTAAAGCCAGGTTTCTCTGGCAACTGATATCCATAGGCAGACACGTCACCCTGGGGGCGGGCTTAGCCTTTCAGCCAATCACAGTCGTCTTGTCCCCGTTTTAGACTGTTCCATAACCAAATGATTGGCCCACCGCCCCCACGTCAGCAGTGACGCTACGCCGCAGTAAAGGCGGGTGCTAGCAACCTGCTTCTTCATGGTTAGGGCCGAAACCAAACCAATTACCGTCCTTCTTCAGTGCCGATTCCGGCCAATGACAGTCGCCCTTTTAGGCTCTTAGCCCGCCCTCCAAATGCGCTACAGCCGCTGGGTCAGAAGTCTATAGGGCAGCGTGTTCACGTGGCCTATTTTCACGACCCAGAGTTCCCCTGACCGTGGGGTTTTTTTTTACCCCCACCTCCTTTCCCTCGCTCTCTCTTTTTCTCCTGCAGGGAGGCATTATGGGTTTGTGGGTCCGTTCCCCTCCCCCGCCCCCGCACCACTGGGAAAGGAAGTGTCTACGTGGCTTGCGGAAATAGGATAGGCGGAAATGAGCGAAGGTTCCCGCGAGTGGGAAGAGCGAGGTCAAAGCGAGGGCCACGCCCCCGAGCCTGTTGCGCAACTCTCGGAACAGGAGAAAAAAAAAGGAATAATGAAGGTTTTGATGTGTGTGCGTGAGGGTGGTGAGTGCCACAGGCGGATGGCGTGAGAACCAGGGTATAGGTGCACGGGCACGCTCGCGTGGCCGTGGACTGTGGGTGTGGGTGCCCACCAGCCCTCGTGGCGCCGGAGTTGGTGGGTGTGCGCAGGCGTGCACTCCTTGCTGTGGCGGGAGGGGCCCCGATTGTGTGTTGTAGGTGAGATGCTTTATATTGGTGGATTGCTGCTTTTTTATGTTGGCAAACTGCTTTAATGGAAAGGAAGATAATTAAGGCTAAGTACTAGTAACAGAAGTAAAGGGCTTTTGTTAGAAAAGGCCTGCGATTTAATTTATTTACTCCCCCCCCCCTTTTTTTGTTTGAGACCCTGTCTCACTACGGGTCTTGGCTGGCCTGGAACTCGTAGAGATCCACCTCTCTCTTTTTCTTCCTCTCGAGTACCTGGGATTAAAGGCATGCGCCACTCAGTCTGATTTAATTTTAGACCATATAGATGCTCTTTATTCCCACGTTTTAATCCACCAAAATGAACTAACTCCTCTGGTTAAGATACAAAACTATATTAGCTACTTAAAAGGGCGCGGCTTTAAAATTTTCAAGTATATTCCCCTCCTCGCCATCACCGAGACCTCCCCTTTGCAGCTCACGCATTTTACTGCATAATTGGCAGAAATAATTTGCAACGAGAACATACGGAATTAAAATCCCCTCTGATAAAGACACCTCCAAATTTTTGTGAGCTCTAAGCTTCACCTACCTTTTGTCCTAGTCTCCAAGCATAGTGATCCTCAGGCAAATAGGCTTTCGGTCAGTTTTCCAGAAAGTTCACTGGGTGAGGTTTATATCTCTTGAATCTGCCGCTAGATGTCACCAAATTCCAGCAAAGGATTTGCTGTTTGGTTCCCTGGGACTGCGAAATTTATTTCTTTTTGCCCCACCCACTTCTTATTTGATGAACTCAATAACCTCTGGTTGTTTCATATATATCATAAATCCCCAAAGAAGAATGAAATCAAGTTTTGTAAAGTAACAACACTAGGCAGGAAATTATATATCCAGATATTTTTGTTATTTTCTTTACTTACAAAGAAAAAAGTCATCTGTTCTTTCAGATTTTCTTTCTCCCTTGTATTTTTTTTAACTCAGAGTTGATATGAGCCTAAACACTGATGTTAAAATCCTCTGTGGCCTCTGGTGGTGCATCTGTAATAACAGCCCTCAGTAGGCAGAAGGACCCCAAGTTGAAAACCAGTTTAGATTATATGTTGAGATCCTGTCTCTACATAAAAAAAAAGACCTAATGAAAGAATATCTTTTTTGGGTTTTTGCCCACTTTATTTTCAAATACTGACAGTTCCTCCCAATGGTAATTGCAGACGACTATAGTCAGTTTGTAAAGATAACCCGGAGGTAAAGTTAGACCTCCATATTGAAAATTATCATCCTCTCCTCTTGAGATTTTTAGCAAATATGCGTGTTTGCACCCTAATTTTATGTGCTGTTTCCGTGTTGCTAACAATAAGGTAGGTATGCTTAGTCGGCATAAGAAAGTTCTATTTTCTTATGTGCAGGGCCATCACACAAAGTTCACACTCTTAAGTTCCTAATTATAGTCCTAAGCCTTTCTCCCCAAGGTTGCTCACCTGCACGATGTATCTTCGAAGATCAGGTCCAGTCTCTAACAGAAGTCTCTGATTAGAGGGACAGGATCCCGGGGGAGACGCTCCAGCCGAAGGCTAGATCAAGGTGCTGTCTCCAGGTGCACAGAGGAAGAACAATGCTCTTGGTCTCTTTTTATATACTGGTCAGAGGGCGTCAGAGGATTCTAGTCCTGTGTCTGGTTATCTTGAGAATGATGTCACTGGGTTCTGGTTATCAGGTATAGCCTTGGGTGTAGTGGACTTCCTGACTAAGCTGGTTTTGTGTGTCTAAAAGGCATTTTTTTCTTGTGCTCATTGCATTTTGCATAACTTGATTGTGTCTTTAAAAATCAGATAGTAGATAGTGAAACATATTTCACACTTAATTGCGCTATGTTTCAGGGCAAATGATGAGGTTGCCCTGTGGTCTTTTGTTTGTTTGTTTGTTTTTGTTTTTTTACTTTCTGTGTGTATGCACATGTGTGTAGGAGTGATTTTCTGTGCATGTGCATGTTGGGGCTAAAGGTCATCTTCATTTTAGGTCTCTTCCTCTATTTCTGTCCACCTTATATTTTGAGAGGCAGGGTCTCTCAGTGAACTTAGGCTGTTCTACATGGGCTATACTGGCTTGTCGGTGAACTCCTAGGATCTGCCTGTCTCCACCAGTAGTCCCCTTAAAACACTGGGCTTACAGATATGTGCCCCATGTTCAGCTTTTATGTAGGTGCTAGGGAATTGAACTGAGGTCCTCATGTTTGAGCAACAGACACATTTTACCCTCTGAGACATCTCCACAGCCAGACCCGCAATTTTTTAATATTTTCTATATTTTAGATGTTGGAAGTAAATGCTTTTTTCTTAACAAAATTGTACACCATTATCAACCAGCAAATATCTGTACCAGTTACCAATGTGCACATGTCAGTGCAGGTTTCTTTTAGGATTTTAACTTCTTTTTTTTTAATTATGTGTAGGTGTATATATGGGTATGTGACATGAGTTCAGAGGTCAGAGGCTTTGGATCCCCTGGAGCTGGAATTGCAGACTGTTCTGAGACACCTGGCATGCATGATGGGAACCTAACTCGGGTCTTCCGGAAGAGCAGTGAGTGGTCCTCCTTGCTGAGCCCTCTCTCCAGCCACAGTGGTGAAAGGTTTTTACAGCAGCCTGCAGGTATATTTCCCAGGCCTACCGGAAGCATCAGTATCACCTGGTAAGTGGTCAGAAAATTAGACTCGTAGGCCCGACCTCAAATCTCATAAACCAAAGATTCTCTGGGTGGAGTTTGACAATCCATGCCTCTACAAATTGAATCCAGTGAAACCAAGGCTCTCTAAAATTTATGAACCACTGCTTTGGAGGGCAAAAATGCATCCCTTGCATTTGTACACCACTAGAGGGCACCATAGAATGCAAAGCTGAATAAAAAGGACCTCTGTGTTTGGACATACCCTGCACAGTATCAGTCTTGTTTTGCAGATTAAGGAATGTAGAAGTGTCACCATAAGTGTTTATCTTTCAGAGTCTGAAGCAATCTTTGCATTACAGATTGTTCTCTGATTTGACTAATGTTGACTGAACTATTAAGAAGATAGAAAAGCAAACTAAGTATGTGGAAATAAATAGCTTGATGATTTTCATATCTTTCTTCCTTTCCCTTCTATAATATGATATAACACAAAAGTCTAGGAGTAGCCTCCTTGTTATTGCTTATTTCTCAATGTTCTTTCTGTTCTGTAGTTACCCATTTTAGCATGTGTCATAGTATTTTATATATAATAAAGGCCTGAGGGTGGTGAGTAAAACAGACATTTGAAAACACAATACAGTGGGTCACTCACTGTATTGCCCTATACACAGAAGTCCCAATAATAAGTTTATAACTTAGGCGAAACTTAACATCTTTCTATAGTTATGAAAGTGAGTTCTGGGGTCCAGTTGCTTTCATTCATCATAAAGTTTACAGATGATAAAATCTGAATAATTCCTGGTATTTGTAATCAGTTAAGCTTTCTAGTTCTCTGGTTTAGTTTCTATTTAAGTGATTTTCCTTCTTTTTTTTTTTTTGAGACATTGATACTTTTTGACCCAAGAGAAAATGTAGAGAAGTGTCTCTCTTATGTTTTGGCCAGGTTAGATCTGACCCCTGATACGCACTCTCTGGACCCCCTCCTGTCAGCCACTCCAACGGCAGGATTTTGGCTCATCCAAGGACTTTTTAGAACCAATTGAAGGAATCTGACATTGAGTGAGGCTGACCAAGTATTATGACACCCCACATTGTGGTGCTTTGTAGGATAACAGTGTATTCAAGACCAGAAGTGTTTCAGACTTCAAAGTTAGTCAAATTGAAGTGATTTCTTTTTTTAAAAAAAAAAAAACAAAGAAGTTCTAGATTTTATAAACTTTAGTGTCATACCACCTATTAGATGGGAACAAACATTTTGATTTTGTGATCTTAGAGCCACCTTGTATAGTACGGTATCCAACTAGCATATGTGACTATTTAAATCACAATTCATTAGACCAAATAAAAGATCGATTCAGTTGGTTGCTCTGACTGTATTCCAAAGGTGGCTACATAGAGTTACTAGCTGTTGTGTAAAATTGAATGCAGACCATTTCCGCCGTCACAGCATGTTCTGCCCCACAGTGCTGGTGTAGATGGTAGAAGGGATGGAAAAGGGCCTAGTATATATAGTACATGTCTCTTGACAGATGTCCCCCAATAGTGATTTTTTTCCCTGCTCTTCTCAGGATCAGAGCTGGGGTGCTCCATCATGTTGACAGGGTCAGGAGAGGGAAGGGAGGTAGCCGAGGTACTTTAACCAGGGCTATCCTGGCACTGGAACCTGTATTTCTGGCTGCTGTTGCAGTTTTCTCATAGGTCTGTCCTTGTGCTTTCCTGGGTAGGGTTGCAAGAGCAAGACCATGAATAATGTGAACTAGTTTTAGAATCAGAGTAGTAGCAAAAAAAAAATCGCCTAGAAACAGTGTTTTCTGTATTCCAGGTAGCACAGGACTCAGCTCTTTCCAGCTGTTATCTTAGCAAATCTTCACAGAAGCCTGGAGAAGTTAAACAGTCACCTAAAGTTGCTCAACCAGTAAATTGCAGAGCAAGACCAGACTTGTTCCTGGCTTCAAAGCCCAGGCTTTTTCCTGTTATGCTGTGTTACCCCATCAACGTGACCATTCCCCTGCACCCTTAACATTTTAGTGGGATAGAGCCTCAAGTAGATTCCTGACTTAGTGTCTGTTCTCAGAAAATGAGAACCTTTCTTTAGAATTTACAGCTGCACCATTGTCTTTGCATGATTTCAACTCGAAGAGAAAGATAGCTTAATTTTATTTGGTTCCAAGGCTCAAGGCCAGACAGAACGTATTTAAGGTCTCAGCCCTCACAGGATATTCATTGGCTCTATGAACCCTGTATTAATTTGCAAGATCAACGTTAGCTCATATAATGCCTTTGTGGTAATCAGAAGCATAGGCCACCTAAGGGCAGGCAAATTGCAGAGATTGTAGTGCACTCCAGTGGAACAATGAGAAAATGCCCCTTTCTTTGCCCTTGCTCACTGCTGCAACCTCACCAAGGTAGTTAGTTGAAAAAGACATTCCAGCCAGGAATTTTGTCCTCTTAGTTGAGTACCATTGTGTAAGCATGTAACCTGCCTGCTGTTGTATGTAGTCCTTGCTTGTAGTACCTTGTGAATAACAAAACCATCCTTGGTCTAAAAAGTAGTGATCCGTAGTGGTCAGACTGTTCTATTGTCTATCCCCAGTGGCCTCCCATGTCTCATGGGTAGTAAACAAAATTGCTCTATCCTAAGCTTTATTTGATATCATATATCATTTTATTTTTTGTATGGACGCTTCATCTACATGGATGTGTGTGCACTGTGTATGTGCCTGGTACTTCTGGAGGCCAGAAGAGGGCATTAGATCCCTTGGGACTGGTAGTACATACAGTTGTAAGCCAATATGTGGGTGCACCAGCCCTAAATCAGAACCAAACTTTAAAAATATCAAGGAGAAGCTGGAGAAATGGCTCAGCATTTAAGAGCACTCACCGCTCTTACAGAAGACTAGGGTTCAGTTCCCAGCACTCATATGGTGGCTCAGAACCATCTCTAACTCCAATTCCAGGGGGCATGACACTTTTTTTTAAACCCCTGTGAACACCAGGCACACACTTACTTATATGCAGACAAAACATTCGTGCAATACAATTAAATAAATAAATCTTAAAGTGTTTAAAAATTGGTTCTGATTATCTTATTTAATATTTCTTAAAATAATGATTGTTTAGTATACAAGTTAAAACCAAATCCTAATATTTCAAGGCAAAGCAAAATTGCATTTCTAAGATAAAGATGTCTTTCTCTCTGTTTATACCACCTCATTCCATAGGAATTTCAAAAAGCCATTCCTGCACATTTCTCTGGATCAGTCTAGTTTGTTAGTCCATGACAAAGCAAATGGAAATAGTCTGGGGGGAAAATTGTCCTTTTAGTGATATCTGTTTTCTCTTCTGTAATTAAACTACCACCCCATGGCTCCATTTGACATAAAAAAAAGCTTATTTCAAATGACCAAACCTTTGAGAATTGAACCTAGTCAGCGATGACCTTAGATGACCTTGAGATGCCAGAGCTGCACATGATCCCTTGTTTTTCTCCTTCTGAGTTAATAGTTTAGCTTGGAGCGTGCCAAAATTCATGGTTCTGTCAGCAGCACTCTTTACTTGGAAGGATCACTTTAAGCCACCCATGGTATACATTAACTCAGAAAGATAAAGACTGCTTTTTGCCCATGTCTGTAGTTCGAACTTTGCATCAAGTGGTTGCTTTGGATCATTTTTCTCTAAGTTTATGTTTGTAATTTCTTCAGAGTCTACATTTGACTAGAAGTGATAAAAGTTACGACTTTTGAAACTATTAACTGCCATATTTAAAAGTACATGTCTAAACTGTTTAATGGTAGATATAGGGTTGCTTTACTATTTCCCTACTTTTGTGTAGTGCTGAATGTTTCCTTAATAAAATAATTTTTTTTTTGGTTTTTCGAGACAGGGTTTCTCTGTAGCTCTGGAGCCTGTCTGGAACTCGCTCTGTAGACCAGACTGGCCTCGAACTCACAGAGATCTGCCTGCCTCTGCCACCCAAGTGCTGGGATTAAAGGTGTGCACCACCACCACCTGGCATAAAATAATTCTTTAAAGAAGAAAAAATTAAAAATACTTCATCAGTCATGGATTAGAGTACAAACATGGGTTTCTCTTTAGCCAAGACATTCAGTATAATTTATACTCTTTAGCAGGGATGGACCATATCAAATTTAGGGAAAGAATCAAATTGAAAAACTAAAACAAAACCTCTTTACTAGAAATTGATAAGGTCTCCTGAATGTACAGTCCCTTCCTACCTCTTCCCCTCCACCAGACGCCATATGAAGCCTTGCTCTAATGAGCTACTGTAAGTGGCCTCTTACAATCCCTCAGGTAATTAGGACCAGAGAGAGGTTGAAAGCCACAGAAAGAAGCATCCACTCACTGGTGAAACTATTAGCCAGAAGGCAGAAAAACACAGGAATGGAAGCTAGAGGCAAGAGAGAGCCTCAATGAGTGCTGCGGAAGGCAGAGCTGCTATGGAAACAGGAGACAAGATTGTGGAATATGTGACAGAGTTCGTCTTATCTATTTGGGGAAGATGCCTTTTCCTACCCTATTTCCAGTTTTGAAGAGCAGAAAGACCATCTGAAAGCAAAATATTTGATCATGCACATGTGTGTGAAAATGTAAGCATTTAAAGAAAAGGTGTTTTACTGCCCTGCTTAGAATGACAGGTTCTACAAACTATACATTGACACAGTGGTTTTGATCTGTTTGTGGCAGTGTTTTAGCATATGGGGAAGCAAATGAGACTGTTTATACACTACCGTGACAGAGTGGATAGGGCTTAGGGTGTGGGGCCTTCAGAGGACATGTTCCTTCAAGGCCCTGAGGTTGATGTAAAATGGTTGGTAACTGAGAACAGAGAAGAGAGTAAGAGCAGCTCCTAAAAGGTACAAAGCCGAGGTCCACCCAGCTGCTCCCAGCTTAGCGTTCTTGGTGGGACGTCAGTGGGACCCAGGAGGCTACAGCCAGCTTTCAATAAAGCTGGTCTGTGAAAGCTGGCTAAGAGGACAGAGGAAAATTGATGTTTGCTCCAGAGTGGGGCTGTCAGCTGTGCTCACCACCTCCCCAGGCTCCCAGCTGTAAACAAAAGTCCTGGCCCTTCATGGCACTGCAGAGCAGTCCAGGCTGGCGTAAGTCTCTGAGGACAGCTAGACCATTTTCTCATCCTGGCTGACAACCAGGAGACAGAAGAAACAATAGAAGGTAGAGAGGGGGAAGGGGCAGAATGCAAGGGAGCAGAGACCATTGGGAGGGATTTGTGGATTTCAGGTCTTAGGTCTTTGGATGAAAGTAGTAGAGATATTGTAGGGAAAGCAGACCCCCTTCCTTGTGTAAATATCCCAGATAATAGTGAACTACAGAGGGGCTTCAGAGACTCCAGTGTATCACCCACTCCTTCAGTTGCAAGCGTATGTGGTCATCACCATGCTAGCTATTCTGGGTGATGCTAAAGTAATCAATGATACCTTACACATTCAAGGGTCTTATAAGGAATTTAGGGACATGTGTGACATTGAGTCTTAACAATACCAAATAGACTGTTTGTTTATTCGTTAATTTGTTTTGAGACAGGGTCTCATGTAACCCAGGCTACCTTTGAACTTTCTATGTAGCCAAGGATGGCCTTGAACCAGTGACCTGCTTCCTCCCTCCACAGTGCTGAGATTACACATAATGCTATGCTCAGCAAATAATAGACCTTTTAAAATACTAAGTGACCAACTTGGAATGAAAGTATCAGAGCAACCTATCTGGCTGTGGTCACAGAAGGTGGGATTTGAGAGCACTGCAGTAAGTTAGACATGGTTTGGTTATGAAGAAAAGGCATCTGGAATTTCTGGTAGAACGACATTTTTAGTAAAGTTGAGACCTTTGGTTGAAGCATTCGATTAGAGTGCCACAGAGTCTCTTTATTTCTTACCTCCTTGCACTACTCATCACGTCTGATCCAGTATTCAAGTTTCCCTTTACTGTCACTTCCTCCCCATGTTCCCACCTTACCTCTAGGAGCAAGTTAACTACCTTGTTCTATGTTCCTATAGTCCCCGCTGGTTTTGCCTTTCCAAGATACCACCATTTTCACTTGATGAACTAATCATATTTCTCTATATTATGCAAGTAGGAAGATTTAATTGTTTTTCCTCCTTTTTGCAAAATTTAGATGTGTTCCTTCATGTGCCCTTAAACTCTCAGCTCTGGTGGCAGAGGCAGGCAGATCTCTGTGATTCCCAGTTCAGCATGGTCTACATAGTGAGTTCCAGGACAGCCAGGGCTTGTAGAAAAACCTGTCTCAAAACAAATAAACAACAGCAGCAGCAGCAGCAAAACCCCATCTTACTCCTGAGGTCTTTGTTTCTTTGGAAGTTTCTGTTCCTTTCTCTTCAGGTCACAAGTCACTGTCCTAGGAAAGACTTCTAGGACATCTTTCCCAGCTCCCACCACAGACGGCTTGTTCTTAATACTTGCATATTTTCTTCATTTTTCTACTTACTGATGACTTAGTTTGAATTTTTCCTCTCCTGCCTTGCTGTAGGACTACTGAGGGCAGGGGCGTTTTTCTTCACTGTGGTCTATGTACTTAGTACAGTACCTGGATGTGAAGGAAAGTGCTCCATGCACATTTGTGAAGGAATCCAAAGGAAATGACACAATATTGGTAGGTGAAAGCCAGCCTAAACGTTGATTACATTCCTGTGGATGAGAAAAATATTTAGAAGTTTTCAACTATAAGAGGAGAGAATTATTTTAAAATCACCTTTTTCACCTTTAATACCAGTGCTCAGGAGGCGTAGGCAGCCAGATCCCTGTGAGTTTGAGGCCAGCCTGATCTACAAAGTGAGTTCCAAGATAACCAGGGCTACACAGAGAAACCCTGTCTCAACCCCCCCCCAGAAAAATAAATTCACCCTTTGGTTTTGGTACTAGATGAAATTCTTATATATGTTAGGCAAGCACTAGTCTACATTTCTAGCCCCGAAGGACCACTGACCTTTGTAAAAATAGCATAGAGAATGCAAACTTTAGCCTACCCTTGATTCTTGCGTTCCCATTGTCTTGTGCTTTCATGTTCTCTGCCTCCCTCTTACTCCCATGACCTTCACTCACCTCCACAAACCTAAGATTTAGATATCAGTCCGCCTAAACAGACAGACACTCATGTCTGTACAGGTGCACTTGCTCACTCGGTTGCTGTTATCACCCACCTTCATTGTACCAAGGTTGCTTCTGATAGCAACACATGAAGAGCTTCTGTCTGTCTTAATGAAGCTCCTAACTGCATGAATACCTTACACTGCTCACTCAGTGGTACCTTTAAATTCCTGGTGAAGGAATTTGCCTTACCTGGGCTCAGTGAGGGAGACTTTATAATACTAGGGCCTGCAAAGTAATTCAGTCTCATAAGGTCTACCTGGGGACCCAGAGACTGGATGCTTATGCCAGTTTATGCCAAACTTTCCTTCTCCCCTGGAGATCTAAAATGGCATAGTAGAGAATGCCTAGAAGGGCATTCAGGTGGTAGCCATTTCTTATTCTTTTCAAAGTGGTCTTATTAAGGCCAATGGCCCAACAAGTTTCATCTCTTAAATCAAGCACAGTAGAGGAACTTACAGGAAAATTGCCTGGGTTTAACAATATGCTAGAGGATCTCCCCTATACTCTGAGTGGGTCTAAAGTAAGAATAGCTTTAAGATAGCTTCTGAGGCCATTTAGACATCCTTACATTGGGGTAGGTGTTAATGCCAGGGGATTGGCTTGTTTTCATCTTTGATTCGGGTCAAGCAGTTGGAAGACTAGCGAATGAGAGTGTCAGTGGGGCAATACACACCTATCACTGTCGACAGCAGACCACAATGACTTATAATTCAGCACGCAACACAACAGGAGGGTCTTCTCTAATCATTCACTCTTGTCTCCTTATCAAACATAAGGTTTTTGAGGGCTTGGCTGAAAGCTCAGGCCCTCGTTTTAATTTCCCTCACCCCAAAGATGAATAAAGAGAAACAGTAATATTGTAGCTAAACTAGTATCACTCGGTTGAAGAATAACATCAGACAGTGACATTTTTGAAGACATATTTGTTAGTTTTGCCCCCCCCTTTCTTTTACTTGACTCCTTTTCCTTTTCTCCATCACCAGGATATTTTAAAGTTTGTGGATTTAACAGGTAGACGTGAAAGTGCACCTGTGATTAATTGATTTTCTCTCTTAGGTCTCTGTTGGGTCAGGAAAGTTCATCCTGAATCTCAGGCCCATCAAGCGGCCTAAGAACAGATCAGGTGATAGGAACGGATTTGGTTCCTATCACAGGGAAAGCTAAATGAAATAGAAATCTAATGGATCCCTAAACACATGAAGAAGAACCTCTGGTGAAGGAAACTCAGAATTTCTACAAGCAGAGCTCAGCATGATCCCCAGAATATTGCCCTAGTTCAACCCAAAATTTGTAGTCTCAGGAACTGTGGGTATTTGGTTTTTATTTTTGTTTTTTGAGGCAGGGTTTCTCTGCGAAGTTTTGGAGCCTGTCCGAACTCGCTTGTGAACCAGGCTGGCTTCGAACAGAACTGTGGCAAAAGATAAGGAAGGCAGGGGCTGAGGACTAAGTGGTTACAATCCATCCCCACAAATTACCATTAGCATGAATCTATTACAGACTAAGCCAGAGCAGTCCCCAAATGAATGTGTATAGCTAATAAGTGACACTTTGTTAGGGAACAAAGGGAAGTTAAGACGAGGGCCTGAGCTTTCAGTTCAGCCCTCAATAACCTTATGTTTGCTAAAGAGACGAGATTGAATGATGAGAGAAGACCCTTCTGTTGTGTCAGGTGCTAGGATTATAAGACATGGGGTTTCTTGATGGGTGTCTTACGGGAAAGCCTATGAGATAGTAGTTTTCTAAAAGAGTCAAATATTTGTTACTCTGTATGAGAATGAGAATGAGATGAGCATTAAATGCACTCAAGATAACTGATATATTGCTGTGAGCAGCGTCTGAAACAGTCTTGCTCTTCTTAGTGGTTTAAATCGTATATCTAACAGTGAATCTCCTATCTGAAGTGGTTCAGGAATTGTGAAAAACTGGGCAGACAGTGGCGGTACACACATGTAATCCCAGCACTCAGGAAGCAGAGGCAGATGAATCTCTGAGTTTGAGGCCAGCCTGGTCTACAGAGCAAGTTTCAGGACAGCCAGGGCTACACAGAGAAACCCTGTCTCAAAAGAACAGCAACAACAAAATTGTGAGAAACTGAGGACTGATATGACAGAGATCAGCCAGTGGATATTGTTCGCAAGTGTAAAGGGAAGTACGTTAGTACAACTTTTTAGACTTGTATAGGTTGGTCAGTTGAAAAGGGAATTACAGTAAGAAAGATACCTAATTATTAGAGTTTTTGTCACAGCTTTTTTTTCACTTTTGTCTGTTTGCTCCTGTGATGATTAATCTTTGTTGTCAACTTGGCTGGATTTAGGATCACCTAGGAAATTACTGAGGGCACATCTGGGTATACTTCTGTGAAGGAATTCCCAGGGAGGATTAACTGGAGGGAAGATCCACTCTTAATGTGGGTGACACCATTCCCTGAGGCAGGGTCTCAGACTGCCCAAAAGGGGCAAGAGAAGAAAACCATCATCAAGAATTCCCTCTAGAGCTCTGCTTCCCGTGCACCATCCAGTGAAAAGCTCCCATTCCGGTCAGCCATGATGTGGGCGGGTGCTCTCACTCTTACCCCCAGGCACATGGGGTCAGGAGACTGTGGACTGAAGCCATTGAAGTTGTGAGCCAATATCACTCTTTCCTCCCTCAGCTTGTTTGTATCAGAGATTCTGGTCATGGGATTAACAAGTCAGTTAATATGCCCCCAAGCAAGGCTTTCATATATCAGCCAAATGTATAACTGGAGCACCCTTTGACATTAAATGGCTTATATCTGAAAGTCATAGACAATACAGTTTTGATTTTCACAAATTTCAAAGCACCAGTAAAAGCAGTAAACTATCTCCTCATCTCCACCGAACAAAATGCTGTAGTAAAGCAATTCTATGAGCTAAAAGTAGAGTTACTCTGATTGAATACGTGCATCAGTGTGTGTTTGTGCAGATGTGGGAGGGTGCCTGCTTTTTCTTCCCACAAGACCTTGGAGTCTGTTGAAGATGGTGTGAAAATCTCTTGCCCCGCTGATAAGGCAATGTATTGAGAAAAATTAAGGTCGAGTTTTGCTTCTGTTGTGAGACTAGAGTAAGTTACTTCAATTTTTTTGTTCCCCACCCTCACTTCTTGCCTGGATACCTCGAAGGTTTATCTTCAGGGTGAAATGCTACTGAAATGTTGGCAACTCCCCCACCTAAAACAAAGCATGCAAGAATGCATGGCAGTCAAAGAATATGACCCTTTTCAAGGAAAATATATTTGGAAAGAACTAGCATTGCAATTCAGTGGTTGAAAAAATTTAAGAGCTACAGTGTCCATTACTTAAAATAGTATATAGCAAACACTAATTACTTTTATGAATAGATTTGGTATGGGTCATGTAATGATACATACATTATGATTCCTAGCTTCAAACTCAAATTTCTGTGTGGGAGACACAGGCAAAACAGCATATGTAATCTTACAAGTACATATATAGAGCTACATACAGAGCATTATTGGTGAGTCTAAATCTATCTGAATATTGGGCTTGAGAATACTTCACAGAAAACATGATTTCTGGGTAAGTTTTGACAGATTGAAAAAAATCCCTGAGGTGGCAGAAGTCAAGACAAGTATTTCAACACTTGGGCATAGCATGCATAAAAGCATGACGTGTGGGACAGGATCTGTTTATATCTGTGGTGGGATTCAAGATTCTGTAGCTAGATCACCATGATTAAATGGAGAATGCAGTTTAGAGACAGGAGTGGTAAAGGAGTAGACATGCTGGTGGGGCCCAGAAGGAAAAATCTAGGGTAGGCCATTTGAGGAACATGGGCTTTTTCCTGAGGTGTGGAGGAAGCTGTTGATGGCTTGAAAACTCAGATGTGTGAGAAATAGACCGTTTATGGTGAAATTGACAACACTATGGAAGGTAGGACAACCATGGACTCAGTGCTTGAAGAAAATACAGTCAGGGAAGATAGGGGAAAGGGGGCTATTTTAAAAGTATTCAGTAGGAGTTGGTGATTGATGTATTTGCGGGTTATGGAAGGAGTTGTTAAAGATCTTTGACTCTAAGATGTCTGGCTTTGGTGACTGAGTAGGTAGCCTCCTTCCTTACTTGTTAGGATTATTCAAGTTCCCCTTGTCAGGATTGAGAGGATTGGACAAGAATAGCAAAGTTGGAAGGACATTATAAGTTGTTCAGTTCTGGGAATGTTGAATTTGGGATATTTGTGGAATGGAGTTAGTAATTAAGAAGAACCATTAAGCATATTAGTTGTCCTAGCCATGAAAATGGTTACAAACATTGAAGCTTTAGTATACAGTGAAGATCTGTGAACTTGGGAATGAATAGAATGTCTGAAGAATAAGAACTCGGGGGGCTGGGGAGATGGCTCAGTATGGAATACCACTAACTGCATAACAGGAGGAGCTGAGTTAAATACCTCCAACAGCTATGTTAAAAATCCAAGAATGGACAGGGTGGTGGCAGTGGACACCTTTAATCCCAGTACCTGGGAGGCCGAGGCAGATGGATCTCTGAGTTTGGGGCCAGCATAGTCGACAGAGGGAGTTCCAGGACAGCCAGTGCTACACAGAAAAACCCTGTCTCGAAAAACAAAACAAAAGAGAACGGAACAAATTCAAAAATGTCTGACTATAAATGCCTGTAAGCCCAGCATTTGTGGGGCTGAGACGGGCAGATCTTGGGAGCTGCTGGGCAGCCTGTCTAGTCAAAACAGTGAGCTCTCGGTTTAGTGAGAAACCTGAGAGTGCCAAGGAAATAAGGCAGACAGTGATAGAGGAAGACACTTGACATCCTCTTCTGGCCTGCACTTGTGTGCATATAGGTGCACACACCTGCATAGTCATGTATATGCCCTGTACACACAC